>CAUYPO010076104.1:0-72500 GCA_963574435.1 Cheirogaleus major
GAGAGCAAACAGACAACCTACAGAATGGGAGAAAATATTTGCATGTTACATATACGATAAAGGGCTGATAACTAATATCTATATAGAACTCAGGAAAATCAACAAGAAAAAATCAAACAACCCTATCAAAAAGTGGGCAAAGGACATGAACAGAAACTTTTCAAAAGAAGACAGAATAATGGCCAACAAACATACGAAAAAATGCTCAACATCTCTAATCATCAGGGAAATGCAAATGAAAACCACAATGAGATATCACTTAACTCCAGGGAGAATGGCCTTTATCAAAAAGTCCCAAAGCAATACATGTTGGCATGGATGTGAAGAGATAGGAACACTCATACAGTGCCTCATACAGTGCTGGTGGGACTGCAAACTAGTACAGCCTCTGTGGAAAGTAATATAGAGATACCTCAAAGAGCTACAAGCAGAACTGCCATAGATAGGATCCAGCAATCCCATTATGGGGCATCTACCCAAAGGAAAAAAGACATTCTATAAAAAAGACATCTGCACTCAAATATTTATAGCAGCACAATTCACAATTGCAAAGATGTGCATATAACCCAAGTGTGCATCAATACATGAGTGGATTAATAAAATGTGGTATATGTACTCAGCCACAAAAAACAATGGTGATCTAGCACTTCTGGTATTATCCTGGATAGAGCCGGAGCCCATTCTACTAAGTGAAGTGTCACAAGAATGGAAAAGCAAGCAACGCATGTACTCACCATCAAATTGGTATTAACTGATTAACTTAAGTTCAAATATAATAGTAACATTCATTGGGTGTTGGGAAGGTGGGAAGGAGGAGGAAGGGATGGATATGTTCACACCTAATGGATGCAGTACAAACCACCTGGGGGATGGACATGCTTAAGCTGTGACTTGGGTGGGACAAAGGCAATATATGTAACCTAAACATTTGTACCCTCATAATATGCTGAGATAAAAAAGAATATGTACAAATAAGATTTTTATACATACTGAGCAATTATACTTAAAACAACTAATAGACATTGATTAGTAAACAGTAAATATCCCTTTCTTATAAAAAATTTAAAGGATTTATATGTTTTCTGTATTTTTACAGAAAATATCTAGGAATTTGCACCAAAAATACACATAATAGAAATTTTATATCATTAAGTATCAAGGACAGGATAGTCATTCATGGAGAAGAAAGAAATTATTTCAATTCTGCTTCATATATTGTTAGCATAGCTACTATGGCAAATGTATATTTATACTAACATTTATTTCCTCAACTATATTTGCTCTTTCATAGGTATCAAAGAAAATAATACTTGGTGTGGACTAAGCAAATACATTTGCCTCCTGTCTCTGTTGAGAATCATTTGAATTAAAACTTAGAATTATGAAATGAAATAAAGTCACAACAACAAATAAAATATGAGAATTGTGACTATCAAAAAAATATTTTAACATATTTCTGGAAGACCCAAATTGGGTGGGAATAAGCCTTTGCCTGAAGTGGTTTGCAGTAGGAGAAGTTGGGATAATTCCATCAGAAAAAGCTCTGGAATATTCCTGTGACTCAAAGGCAGCAGATAGAAAAGAGAGCAAGCCCAGGGGGCCGAGTTACAGCTCACTGGACTGGCCTCTCCCTCCTGCCTACACAGCGAAGGTGGCATTTTAATTTTTTTAACTTTTTGATTCTTCTGTAATAACATTTAGCTTAAAGTACAAACACATCATACAGTTATACAAAATATTTTCTTTGTTTATATCTTATTTTATAAGCTTTTTAACTATTTTACTTTATTTTTTTACTTTTTTAAGTTTTTAAACTTTTTTTGTTGAAAACTAAGACACCAATACACAAATTAGCCTAAGCCTACACAGGGTCAGGATCATCAATATCACTGTTTTCCACCTGCATACCTTGTCCCATTAGAAGGTCATCATGCATGGAGCTGTCATCTCCTATAATGACAATGTCTTCTTCTGAAATACCTTCTAGAAAATCTGCCTGAAGCTGTTTTTCAGCTACCTTAGTTTTTTTAACAAGTAGCAGTACACTCTAAAGTAATGATAAAGTGTATAGTATAGTAAATACATAAATCAGTAGAATAGTCATTTGTTATTATCAAGTATTATGTACTGTACTAATTGTATATGCTATACTGTTAATGAATGGAAGTGCAGTAGGGTAGTTTATACCAGCATCACCACAAACACGTGACTAATGCATTGCACTGTGACATTATGATGGCTATGAATAGGCAATGGGGATTTTCCAGCTCCATTATAATCTTAGGGACCACCATTTGTTATGCAGTTTGTTGTTGACATAAATTTTGCTGTATGGCACATGACTGTACATGTGGCACAGTTATGAGAGGAGTAGGAAGTGAGAGGCTCTGGATAGTGATCTTCAGGAAAACTAACAATTTGAGAGAATAGAAAGTTGAAATTGTTCTGGAAAAAGTAAAAACATGATAAAGTTATACAAAGTTGCAAAGTAGAAAACAATTTAGCAACTCTTATAACAATGACTTTGAAATATAAACTAAACTGAAACACAGCATAATTTTGAATAATTGAAGGCATATAAGAAGAAAGAATCTATTTGATATTGATGATAGGAACATTCTCTTTAGCATAGCCATTGTCATTGAATCGGGCCCACTAATGCTAAGTACACTGCTTGGTCGAGCACTGAACAATAAATACACAGTCATAATAATGTTACTAATGATTCTCAAATTTTGGAGTCAATCAGTATTCACAGAAGATTTAGATGTGGTTGTAGTTTAGATTGTAAATATGGCTTACATTGCTAGATTGACTATTAGAATGTAAAACGAAAGCAAGCAAAATGAGAGAAAGTGAAATGAAAAAGAGGATTAGGAAAAGTTGGGGAAAAATGTAGAAGTTCTAACATATTTATCTGACTAAATGAAGATCAAAAGATACTTTTGAAAATTACTAAACTAGAAATTGGGGTTTAAAAGGTAACAAAGAGGAGATGGAACTGGAGGTCATTATGTTAAATGAAATAAGCCAGGCACAGAAAGACAAATATTGCATGTTCTCATTCATATGTGAGAACAAAAATAGTGGATCTCATGGAGGTATAGAGTTGATTGGTGGTTACCAAAGGCGGGGAAGGGTAACAGGGGAGATGAAGAAAAATTGGTTAATAGGTACAATTATACAGGAATAAATACTAGTGTCTGATAGCAAAGCAAGATGACTATAGTTAAAAATCATTTATTGTATATTTTAAAATTAGCTAGAAGAAAAGATTTGAAATGTTATCAACACAAAGAAATGATAAATGTTTGAGGGATTGCATATCATACACACCCTGATTTAATTATTAGACACTATATGTAAGTATCAAAATATCATGTGTACCTTACAAACAGGTACAATTATTATGTTTAAATAAAAAATAAAATTGATAATTATTAATTAAAAAGGGGAGAGGAAAACAGGAGTACAAGTGAACTAAATCTTCATGTATCATAAAAGCAAATAAATACTTTCCAATATGAACTTACAGCAGTAAGCACCATAAGAGCTAAAACGAGTAGCTAAAATGGTAAAGGGAAGCAGCAGAAATAAATGTGGTAAGGGAGGTACTTGGATCATTAGTTTCACAGTTTCACCATAAGTTCTCTTTACTCTATGATTGTTAACCAGTACATGTCTTATTATGATAAAACAAAATTTTGAAATATTATAGTAGTTTTGAGATAACATATGCTAATTGTAATTTTCTAAATCTAAAGTCTTTTAAATGGGTTGATCTGCTATCAAGGTTAAAAATAGAACAGTGAGGAATATTATTCAACCTTAATAAAGAAAGAAATCCTGCCATTTGTGACAACACGTGAGAGCCTAGAGGACATATGCTACCGTGTTTCCCCGAAAACAAGACAGGGCCTTATATTTATTTTTCCTCAAGAAGATACCCTAGGGCTTATTTTCAGGGGATGTGTTATTTTTTTTTTTAAGTATGGTACAACAATCTACATTTATTCAAATATAGTTAAGTCGTCGTCTTCTGGAACATCATCATAACTCTCCAAACCCCGAATTCCATCCTGAATGTCTTGCGACTCTATTTCCTTTAGAACCATTGGTCCCAATCTCTCATGTCGAGCAATAGAGCTCTCATGGGGCAGATGAGAAGGGCTGCTCGTCGTCTTTACCGCTCCGCGACGAAATGCATGGGTTGTGCAGATATGCTGCATAGCCATGCCCGTCACTAGGTCCTAGTTTTAGGGTAGGGCTTATGTTGCGCAAATGCTTAGAAATCCTGCTAGGGCTTATTTTATGGGTAAGTCTTATTTTGGGGGAAACACGGTATGTGTGGTCCAGCGTTGTCTTGCAAGAGGATTGGCCTGTCTCTATTGACCAGTCTCAGCTGCTTAATCCCAAGCGTCCTCATCATTTCATCCAGTTGGTTGCAGGAGACATCCTCTGTAATATATAGACCAGGTTTCATGAAGCTGTAGTGGGTAATACCAGCGCTGGACCACCAAACAGTCACCATTAGCTTTTTGTGATGAACATTCAGTTTTGGACTGTGTTTCGGCACTTCATCTTTATCCAACCATTGTGCCAAGTGCTTGCGATAGTCAAAAATAATCCACCTTTCATCACACATAATAAACGGTGTAGAAATGGTTCGCTTCTATGTTGCGACAGCAAAGAAAGGCAAGCTTCCAGACAATTTCTCTTCTGACTCTTGTTTAATTCAGGTGGAACCATCTGTCTAGCTTCTTTACCTTGCCCGTTTGTTACAAACGGTCCAATATTGTTGGAATAGTAACGTCAAACCTTGCTGCTAATTCACATGTAGGCTGAGATGGATTCGCTTCCACTACGGCTTTTAGCTCATCATTGTCCACCCTGGTCTTAGGTCGCCCACGTGGCTCATTTTCAAGATTAAAATTTCCAGAATGGAACTTCTCAAATTATTAATTAGCCATATCCTTTCCAAACACTTCAATGATATTTCGAGCTGTCTGCACTGAATTGGTTCCACAATGGAACTCATATTCCAAAATAACATGAGTTTTTGACTTACTCGTTTTCACAAAAATCGCTCTCAAAAACAATTAGAAGAGTAATCACAAGCCAAACCATGCGTTTAAAGGAATGAGGATGCACCTTCACAACAGACATAAAACAAGAAGCGTCAAAGCGAAATGTCAGAGACATCCACTGTTTAACTTAGTACTTAAGGACGTCGGACATTTCGTACGTGGCAGTGTCAAAGATAAATACCAATATCTTGTTCTAAAACCAGCTGATCGTGAAGGGGACGTGTGCCTGTGAGGTGGTGAAGGCCGGTCCCTGCCCACCCAGCTTGCCTTGGGCCCTGCCCTCCTGGACCCTGTGAGCGCCTCACGCTGAGGAGCAGCTGGCCCCAGTCCCGTGGCCTGACCCCCAGTGCAGTCCTGGTGGGAGCGCCTGGCGCCCCGCGTCTGGTTTGCAGTCTCCCGAGTTGTGTGGTTTTGTGCCTGCTGCACACGAGGGCTCGGGCCACAGGGAGCAGTCCTGCTGAGTGGTGCGGGCGCCAGGACTGGGTGAGTTGCCACGGGCTTCTGAAGGTGAGGGTCCCCAGCCTGCCAGAAAGGCGGCGTCTCGCCTCGGGCGACCTTGCAAGTCTGAGTGCGGAGGTGGCCTGGTGTCTGTTCAGGAGGGGTGGGCGCCGCGCTCTGCCCGGGGCCAGGCTGAGCGCGGGCAGGTGGGCACCGTCCTGGGAGCCGTGTCTGGGTTTGCTGGGCGGGTGCCGGTGCCTCGAGTGGGCTCAGCACTCTGATTGTGGAGGTGAATGCCCTCCTGCAGCGGCCTGGCCACTCGTGCCCCTGCGCGGAGGCTGTTTCTCCCACAAGCTGCTTGTGGTGCGGGTGAGGGAGGAGCTGCAGAGAAGAAGGCGCCGGCCTGGGGAGATGGGCTTTGCCGGAAGGGCTGGGAATGCTCTACCTGCTTGTCCTGCGGGAGCGTCTCTGTGGCTGTGGTGGGTGCTGGTGGCGGCCTTGGTGTGGGCATGTGCGGTGTACGTGCACATGTGCACATTGCATGCGTGCGTGTGTGTGTACACACATTTGCACACATGAGGGTCGGCAGGTGTATGCACATGTGTTTTGTGTGTACGTTTGAAAGTGAGCAACAGGAGTGTTCAGACCTCAACCTCAGTGCCCCGGGGCCTGTGGGGTAATGAGGCATCGCTAGGTGCATGTCCAGTAAAACACCAGTATCGTGTTACAGAGACACGAAAGGAGCGGGCGGGTTGTGCCCAGCACCTGCCTCGCGCTCTTTCTGAATCGGCGTCTGGGTGTGGAGGTGTATTGACTCCCGCCGGCTGTGCTCCTGGTGCTTACAGGCTTCTGTTCTCCTGCCAGCTGCACGGCTACTTGGAGAATGAGCCGCTCACGCTCCAGCTGTTCATTGGGACGGCAGACGACCGCTTGCTGCGGCCACACGCCTTCTACCAGGTGCACCGGATCACGGGGAAGACGGTGTCTACCACCAGCCACGAGGCCGTGCTCTGCAGCACCAAAGTCCTGGAGATCCCACTGCTGCCGGAGAACAACATGCGGGCCACGTGAGTGCCCTGGGGTCGGCGTGCCCCCCCTCCACCCCGGCCAGGGTGCTCCCGGTTAGCACCCAGTGACCTTCACCAACATTGTGACAACAGATTTGTTTCTTTGTGGGTTTCAGTCGCTGTGTATGCTGCCACGTAAAACTCCTCAGTGACACAGCAGTGAACCCTCCCTCTGGGCCTGCACTCGGCACCCAAACGTGACACCTCTTTATTTCTGAACACAGCAGTGCAAGTTACAGCAACGGCTAAAATGCAAACATTGACAAATTAGAGCAGGGGCTACATCTGGGTGGCATTTTGATTTTAAGAGCCACGGGCGAAGCCGAGAGCTGCCTTGCAGAGACAAATGTGACTCTGTGGTGAGCTGCTAGGGACATTCGAGCTGGGAGTTGACATATGTGTGGAGGTGGAGCCAGCCCCTGGGCAGCGTCCCCAGCACTGTGTGCAGAGGTCCCGGGCAGATGGGCAGGGCCTGCTCTGGGCCACCCTGGCGGGGCCGTGTGACTTAGGACTTTGTGTGGGTGTTCATACCTGTCAGAGCCCCTGGGTCCGGCACAGGAGGGAAGCCTCCTCTCCACGTTAGTGTCCCGTGGATCTCTCTGAATTCATCCTGAACGCTTGGGTTTGACGTGAGCTGTCACCCACCTTTCCTGAGGCCCGGGGTGCAGTCAGGGGTTCAAGAGGATGGGCCGGTGCTCGCTGGACAACAGAGGGGTGGTGACGCCACCGCCGTGTCCCGTGCAGGCGAGTGGTGTGACCTGGCGTGTGCCAGAAGGCCGGTCCCGGGTCACCTAAGGGGGTGGTCAGTGCGCCTGAGCGTGTACTCTCCTCTCTTTTCGAGGCTTATCGAGAAAAGAAAAGCAGTGGTTTTTACTTTGTTGAGAGTTTATACACAGACTGTTTTACTGGAGTCTAGTTTTGAATAAAATTCTGCGAAATTATTAAGTTAAATGAAATTATATGAAACCTAGAAGTCTGGGTCTGGGTCCGGGGTGAGGGCTGGATGGCTGGGCGGGGCGGGACCTTCGGGGTCATGTGTCAGCAATTAATGGAAAACTCGTGGGCTTTTGTTTCGGGCAGCATCGACTGTGCTGGAATTTTGAAACTCAGAAACTCTGACATTGAACTTCGAAAAGGAGAGACAGACATCGGGAGGAAGAACACCAGAGTGAGGCTGGTTTTCCGGGTCCACATCCCGCAGCCCAGTGGCAGGACACTGTCTCTCCAGGTCGCCTCAAACCCAATCGAGTGCTGTAAGTAGACACATGCTGAAGTGCTATAAGTAGATGCACACTCGAGTGCTATATGTAGATGCATGCTCGAGTGGTGTATGTAGATGCACATTCAAGTGCTATAAGTAGATGCACACTCGAGTACTGTATATAGGCACACACTTGAGTGCTATATATAGATGCACATTCAAGTGCTATAAGTAGATGCACACTCAAGTGCTGTATGTAGGCGCACACTCGAGTGCTATATGTAGATGCATGCTCGAGTGCTGTATATAGATGCACATTCAAGTGCTATAAGTAGATGCACACTCAAGTGCTGTATGTAGATGCACACTCAAGTGTCATATGTAGACACATGCTCCCCCCAGGACAGCAGGAACTGTCTGTGTCAGGCATCCTGGTTCAGTCACACCTTTACTTTTTATTTGCATGGACCTGTGAGCTGAACTTTCCCTGTCAAATGTGCTATTTCAGTGTGCATTCACTGGAGTAATCTGTTTGCTCGTCAAGGCAAGACAGACCTCCATGTGCTGGTAGGGATTTCGGTTCAGCTGTGTCTTAGCGTGTCCGGCTCTGGCAGGATGCAGGACCTGCCACAGCTTCCAAATGTCCCTGACTGACGGCACCTGTCGGAGAAAATAGGAAGAAAGAAAGAAAGTGTGACCTGAACCCTGAGATGTTTGTATCGACTACATTTGAGTTAGTCCCTTGCGTTCAGGCAACTTGGGAAATGCAGTTTTGGCACTTGCAGCCACTGGACTGAGCAGACCTGGGTTCTGTAAACCCAGCATGACTGTCCATCTTCCCGGGCCGGGTCCTGGCTCTGTGATTTGTGTTCCCAGAGTGAGAGTGACGCTCCCTGCCCTGGGCGGACACTTCCCACGAGGGCTGGGCCACCTGACCGTGGTGGGGACGGGATGTGGAGCCATTTCCTCTTGGGGCGCTTTGCCGATTCTGTTAGTGAGTTGGGCCATCAGTAAAGCAATGTGCAGACACTCAGGCTCCCGGGCCTCCGCATCCCCGGCCCCGTCCAGAGAACTGGACGCCTGTGAGGAGCCATCCAGACCCCTGGGGAAGCGCTGCTGCCGTCTGCTCTGGGCTGGGGAGGAGGAGGAGCCTGTCTCCATCGTCTGCTGCCGCTCAAAGGGACGTCACTCCCTGGGCAGCCTTGCTGGGCCCCTGTTGGGTCCCCCTTGCAGCCCGAGGCATCTCCGCCCCAGCCCCCCCCCCCCCCCCGCCCAGATGCGGAACTTGCAGTGGCTTCGTGTCCCGGCTTTCCTGGGCTGGGGGCCTCCTGCCTCATGTCACTTGAGTCTGCCCTCTGTGGGCACCAGCCCCTCCCCTCCGCGGACAGGGCCTGGGCTCGACAAGGGCAGCCCTCACTGGGCCGCACGACTAGGGCTTTGGGGACCAGGGGTGCTGCAGGCTCTTGTCATCTTCAGTCTGAGCAGAGTGTCCTCTGTCCTCCGTGGATCTGGCCTGAGAAATGGCGCTGGTTTCAGGGGCCGGTGAGCCCACTTTGATCCGGGGATGGGCGTCAGACCACAGCTGCTCCGGGGCTGCCATGGTGAGCTGTGTGGGCATGTGACAGCCCACGGTCAGTCTGCCCAGCCTGGGTGAGCGGGAACACTCACTCATGTGGCGATCTGTGTATCTACACGTGTGTTCGTGCACACACGCGTTCCCATGCACGGTGTATACACACACCTATGCCATTGAGAACTAGATTTTTCCCATGGGGACAGGTCAGGTGCAGGTGTTCCTCTGAGACGCTGCAGGTTTAATTCCAAACCGCTGCAGTTTCCCTGAGCATGTGGAAGTGACTTGTGCAGTAGTCACGTGTCTAAAAACATGCGCCCCTTGGCTGAGAAAGGCCTCCTTGCTACAGCGTCCGGCAGGCACGAGGTGAGCACACGCTGCTGGGAAATGGCGCCACTAGACTTTGGCCACGCAGGGTTGCCACAGACCTTCCATTTGTAAAAAGCATGGTACCTACAAAGCAGTAAGCTGGGGGTGCCAGCATGTGGTCCGCCTCTACCTGTGTGTGTAGTTACTGCTGTTTGGGGTAAAAATGCTGCATCTTACAGGAGCATATTGCGACTGTTCCTCCCAAACATTGGAAACCACCAGGCCTGTCTCGTCTGCAAGTCGAGGAGCATCTCGTGGTGCTCGTCCCCCAGGGGTTGGCGCTCGGGCCCTGCCGGGCGCCGTGCAGGTGGCGGAGCTCGCGGGGCCGGCGCCGCTCACTGACACTCTCCTTCTGGCGCAGCCCAGCGCTCGGCCCAAGAGCTGCCCCTGGTGGAGAGGCAGAGCGCAGACAGCTACCCGGTCACCGGCGGGAAGAA
Organism: Cheirogaleus major; assembly: GCA_963574435.1. NCBI lineage: Eukaryota > Metazoa > Chordata > Mammalia > Primates > Cheirogaleidae > Cheirogaleus > Cheirogaleus major. Next base: position 10,173 of record CAUYPO010076104.1, read on the forward strand.
GATGGTCCTGTCCGGCCACAACTTCCTGCAGGACTCCAAGGTCATTTTCGTGGAGAAAGCTCCAGGTACGGCTTCAGAGCAGACCACGGGAGGGTCCCGGCTGGCAAGCACAGCCATCCACTCGCACGCTGCCCCCGTGTGCCGGCCCTGGGGACGGGCAAGGCAGGGAGCTTGGTGTGGGTGGGCGGCGTGCCCTGCGTGTGCTGCTGAAGGGTCGGGTGGGGTCTGTGTGTGCTGGGGCCGTCCGGGGCCTGCGGTGGGGGCACCGGGTGTCTGTGAAAGGCATTTGCTGGCTTTGTTGTGGGTCGTTTGCCAGAAGCGTGTGCCTGGGCGGCGGCTCCTCCTCAGGATCGGCCAAGCGCCAGGCACAGCCAGTCAGCAGCGGGGTGGGGGGTCAGTACACTGCTCTTCTGCTCCCCCAGCATTTCTCGTGCGTGCCACCATGTGGAAGCCGTGGCCCAGGTGCTGTGGGTCTCTCCTGCATGTGACCTCTGTGCCACAGGCCCTGTGGAGAGCCCGGATCACCCAGGTCTCCCCAGGAGGTGATAAGCCCCCCTCACCTCCGCCAGTCTCCATGTGGCTTTGTGCCCATACTACCTGGCCTGGAGCCACACCCGTGGCCTCTGGAGGGGGCAGGCAGTGTGTCCTGAGGAATGTTGGTTTTCCTGGGGCCGTGGTGTCTGCGGTCCTGTGTTCCCCATGGAGGCTGCTGTCCTTCTTGAGGGGGGCTTGTGAACAGGGGGTGTAGCTGCAGGTCAGCTCTGCTCAGACACCGACCCACAGTCCCGTCTAGGTGGCCACGTCCGGGTGGTGGGACCTTGCGGGCTGCATGGGGCCGTGTGCACAGAGAGGCAGCGTCTGTGCTCGCTGGCGTTGGTTTCAAGCACGGGCAGGTCAGGCGCAGGCCCAGGTGTGCAGCGCAGGGTACCCGGGGGGCCCGAGCGAGGGCAGGTGGGGGCGTGTGGACCCCACTCTCCATGCAGACCGTGCAGAGTTGTGTTTTTGGAACTGGGTTCCAGGCGCCTGTCCCCGGGGCAGTGAGGCGTGGCCCACAGAAGGTGGCGTTTGTGGCCTTTTCCTGTCTGCAGTCCCCAGTTGGAATCTTCCTGAAGGCGGCCAGCCCTGTATTTATTCTCATCGCTGGAAGTCGCTGAGGCATTCAGCCTTCGTAATGGGGCTTGATTCTGTGCCGTTCGCAGGAAACTGGAGTGGTCAATCAGAGTGGGCTTAAAGGTCCTCCCCGTGTAACTGGCTTGCCCATGTAATCATGCACATAATTGGAAAATGCGTTTTGAATTGTAGAGAGAGCCCAGCTAAGGGCAGCGACAATGAAAAGAGTTTGCATCGCCCGGTTCCCGTCCCTGGAGGGGGCTAATTTTGAAAGATGTGACCTTCAGAGTCTTAGGCATGTGTCGGAGGAGAGCCGGCAGCACAGCGCCCTGCCCTCCGCCCAGGCTCTGACTCACGGGTGGGGCCAGAGCTGACGTCTCGGTGTCCGAGGTTTGTTCTGCCAGGAGAGGCCCAGGAAGCGCCTCTGTGCCCACCGCTCCACCGTGCCCAGCAGAGGGGCTGCGCGCCTGCTCAGGTCCTGCCGAGCCGTGCTTGGGTGCGCCAGGGTCGTGCCATCGCCGCCTGTCGGGTCCCCAAGTCCTGCCCTCCTCCCCAGCCTGGTCCTCCCCAAAAGCTCGGTCAACGCCTGCAGGAGTGTCCCTGCCCCCGCTCGGGGCCAAGGGCCGGTTTGTCTCATGGTTTTTGCTTCCAGGCGGCTCTCTCGCCACGCTTTCCCCCGTCAGCTGACTTAAACACAGCCGTGCAGTCACAGGTGCTGGCTGGATCTCTAAGTGCAGCATCCACGTGTTCACCGTATACAGCAGGCATACAGCAGGCAAGCAGTAAACGGATCTGTGTCAGTGAGTACACTCTGCGTTGCAAGCAAGCGAACACGTGAGTACTGCAGTTGCAAGTCTAGCCGGCATCTGTGATTTCATTGTTGACACTTAAGATTATCTGCGTAGTCAGATACGCGCATACACGCGAATCATACAATTTCAAAACAAGAGAACAAACGTCCGCATAATTTTCTTTCTTTCCATTTGGTTTCCTCAGCAGAAGTCACACTCACAGCAGTTGTTGCATCCTGCATGTTGGGGTAACCAACTCCCCATGTCCTCCCCTGGCGACAGGCTCTCTAGAATTGTTTTGGAGAAAACACTAAACTCAATTTAAATTAAAAACACAGCTGCCCCTCATCTTCTGATGAGATCCTGTGCGGCTCACTTTAAAGTCCTGTTTTCAAACTGCTGCTGGCAGGTAGGGCCGGGGCCGGGCTGTGAGCGTGGGGTTCTCGTCGGAAGTCAGTCAGTTGGGCGATTGGAACCGCCTTTGCCAGGAAGGACAGCCGTGGCTTCTTCAGCTCCAGCCCCTGTCCTGAGAGAGCCGAAGGTCGTGGCTGTCGTGAGCGTCGCCACGTCAGGTGCTCTGCCCTGTGGCCGGGTCGGGCTCTGCCCTGTAGGAAGCCCCTTGCCCTGCGTCCTGGCCAGGCCACCCCCTGCTGCTCTGGTCCTCGGCGCCCAGAGACTCTGGCGCTGTTCACGAGGCGGCCCCTCTGCCAAGGGCTGGGGGAGGGTGTCGGGCCGCTGGAGGACGGCGCCACTGTCTCATCTGCAGTGGCCCAGAGGGGACTCCACGTGGCACGGCCACGCTGGCACCCACCAGGCAAGGCCACAGCTCTGTACCCACCTCACTCGCTGCTTTTGGCAAGTGGGAGCTAGCTGCCACTGTGGCCATGGCGCCCTCCGCTCCCGTGACATGGCAGGTCCCAGTGGGAGGCTCCGGTGGGAGGGGGTGGGGCAGGTGTGTGGGCGTCACCGCTGCGCGGCTCCAGCTCCCAGCAGAGGATGGTGACTCTCCCCAGGCCCTTCCCCGCACTACGCGGGAGCCCTAGGGTAGAAATAGCCTCCGTCAGGGACTTCAGTTCATGGCTGACAGTGTCTGTGCCAGACGACAGTTTCCGATGGAGAAAGTCCGTGCGGAACGTGCCCTGAGAAGCCAGGCTGGTGCGGTGGCTCCCAAGGGTGCTTGTGTCCCACAAGCCGCGGCATCTGGTTTGCAGAGCAGGTCCTGATGCTTGTCTCCCCGTGTTGGAGACCGCGCCATCTCTGTAGGCCTGTCTCGAGGCAGGTGTGTGGGTGACCTTGCGGGCGCAGGGACACCGTGGTGCTCGGTGTGGATGAAAGTGCCAGGAAACCCTCTGGGAGGTAGACTCGCTTTTGGAGATCGGCCGAAACTGAACAGAAGGTGCAGGTGTTGAGACTTCACTGCGTTGAATGTCAGTGGGTCTTCACGCTGAAGTCGAGCACGGCTCGTTTCGTAAAGTCAGGTCTAGCCTGCTGCGGTTTTCAAGGCGTGATTGGGTTCTTTGGCTGCGTGAGAGCCACACCGAAACTCGGGTTACAGTTTCGCTAGCCACACGCAGCGGGCGGTTCTTTCGCTGGGCTTGCCGGCGGCCATGTCTGTGGCCACCGCGACCTGGCAGGTCAGCTGGAGCCAGGACGATGGCTTCTCCCATCTGGTCACCAGGGCGCCCTCAAAGCCTCTTCGCGAGTGGCATCGTGCGGACGCAGGGCTCCCGGGAGCCTCCTCGGCATCGCGTGTGGCACGTGCAGCTGCTCGTCCCTCTTCGTGGCTGAGGAACGTCCGGCGCCTTGTTTGTCCACTCGCCCGTTGATGGACGCCTGGGCTGACGTGCATCGGTCTCACTTGTAGAGCTTTGCGCACACTTGCGTGCAAGGACGAGAGCTCCTTTTTTGTGCACATACCTAGGAGTGGAATTGCTCCATGTCCCATGTGCGGGGACCTGCGGGGCTGACTTCCATGCAACCGGATAATTTCCTCTCACGCTAGAGTCCTCTGTAGGGGCAGACAAGGCTGGAGGAGCCGGCATGCTGCGCAGCGCCAGGGCCAGTGCTGGGGAGGAGGGTACAGAGGTGCTCCCGGAGACGTGTGCGCTCCCGCCCCCCTCCAGCTGCCCGATGGCCTCAGAGTCTCAGGATCTGCCTCTGATCGTCACGTCCTCAGAGCCGGCCAGGCCCTGCAAGTGCCCGCGAGCGGCCCTGTGCAGCATGCCCCACTGCAGCTCCTGCTCTGCCCTCCCGGGGTGCGGCGTGGAGGCGACGGGGCTGTGTCTGCTGCCCTGGGCTCTCCCCGACGTCCGGGATGCAGCAGGCACGGCCCAGACGTCTGTACACAAACATCACACTGAGCTCCTGAGCCAGCAAGCAGGCCCACCGAGTGCGGCTCCAGACCAGGGCCCAGGGTGGGCGGCCAGAGCACGCACACTCTCGGCCCTTCCTGACCGTGCACTGCGTTTCAGTCCTGCCCTTTGACCTATGTGACCATCTGGCCACTCCACTCAATGTGTGTTAATCCCCGGTCAGTGGCGCCAACGTGGACCCAGACGCGGCATGGAAGGGCCTCCGCCCCACCAGGAGGGCGAGAGGGCCATCCCGGGACCTGCGGCTGCTCCCTGCACGGAAACAGTGGCTCAGCCCTCGGCGGCAGCGAGGCCTGTGCAGGCTGCTCCAGCCGCGGCCATCGTGTGGAAACCTTCGCGGGTGTGGTGGGGAAGCCTTTCCGATGACTCACGCTGCAGGGAGTTCCCTGATGGTTTGGAATATTTTTACTTCTGGACTCGGCACAGTTTCCTACTGAGGATCCAGGCAGCTCCTGATAAGCTCAAAACACAAAGGCCCTTTCAGGGCGGGCGTCCCCTCCCTGCCAGAGACGCAGTTTCGAACAACGAGAGGCCGCCCTACCTCTGGCGCAGGCGCCTTGCAGAAGGGAGATGCCGTCCACGGATCAGCTGGCACCGCCAGCCTCCCCTGAGGGCAGCGGCCGATTTTCGCTGCTCACGCCCGAGACAGAGGAACCGCTTTTATAATCTCCTGACCACTTGTGGATACTACCACCTTGAACTGCCTCAGCCCTTTGACCTGTCCCGAGCAGCTGTGGTCTGCGCTTTTCCCGGAAATACATATTTAAAGGGCAGCAATGCGCTTGTGGTCCCCAGACAGAGAGAAGAACCAAGTGCCTGCCCCAGGCTGAGAAGCCCCCACGGCGTCGGGCTGTAGGGGGGTCTCCACGGGGTGGCCGGGGGCTCTGAAAGTGACACACACATTGTGGTGGGTGGGTCCAAAACGCGACACTTTTTTTTTTTTTTTTTTTTGAGACAGTCTCACTCTGTTGCCTGAGCTAGAGTGCCGTGGCATCAGCCTGCCTCACAGCAACCTCAGACTCCTGTGCTCAAGCGATCCTCCTGCCTCAGCCTCCCGAGTAGCTGGGATTATAGGCATGCGCCACCATGCCCAGCTAATTTTTTTTCTATGTATTTTTAATCGGCCAATTAATTTCTTTCTATTTTTAGTAGAGACGGGGTCTCGCTCTTGCTCAGGCTGGTCTAGAACTCCTGACCTTGAGCGATCCTCCCGCCTCGGCCTCCCAGAGAGCTAGGATTATAGGCGTGAGCCACCCCGCCTGGCCACAAAACGCCATACTTTTAACGGCCACATCTGAAGGTGTCTGCTTGGCTCTGTGTTAAGTCAACAGACAAACCTGCGTTTTGAGAGGCGTGAGCTGAGTGGCGCACGTTCCTGGGTGGGGCCAGCCAGGCGTGCAGAGGGGCTGACCCACAGGGCTCCCTCTGGGATCAGAGACGTCTCCGTGGGCAGTTCTGGAGACGGGGGCCCCGCACGCTGCCCGAGCCTATGTCCCTTTTTCGGCAGCTGCAGGGCAGCCGCCCCTCCTGGGCCCCTCGCTATCCACCCGACCTTAGGACAGGACCGAGCCGTTCCTGCCTCTGCTGCAGGAATGGTGTTTCCTCCTCCGGGTTCGTTAAATGCACTGTCCCTGCGGGCACCTCAGTTTCCCCCCAGCACACTGGCTGGTCCTGCCCTTTGCCCCCTTCTCCAGAGACAGGCTCCATCTCTGTGGCGCAGGGCACAGTCCCAGCTCACTGCAGCCTCTGGGCTCGAGTGCCCCCCGCCTCAGCCTCCTTGAGCGCCAGGCCCGGCTGCGCCCTTGGCATCCTGCTCGGTTCCTTGTGGGTGTCCAGCCTCCATGCGCGGCGGAGACCACACAGCGCAGGGCAAGGCCTGAAGCTGGGCGTGTGCGGGAGGACGGGCTCTGTGCTGCAGAGACTTCAGAAGGTTAGTTATGCTCGGAGCAGGTCTAACCTGGGTGACCCGGGCGGCGGGGCTATTCCCTCCAGCTCCCGCCAGCCCTGGCCTGAAGCCCCGGCCGCAGCTTAGGGTTTGCTGCTCTGTGGGACTCCGATGCCGTTGAGAGCAACTGAGCGCTTAGTTTCCGATTGTTTTTTCCTAGCGGAGAGAGGGTTGCTGACCTCTCGCCCGGTCTGCGTTCGTCGCCTTGTGGGTCCGTCTGGAGGGTGGTTTGTGCCGGGACCTGGGGTGGCTGGGGCCTCGGCAAGACTCCCCCGCCGACCCCCGCCTCGGTCCTGCGCCCGCTGCCCATCCTCATGAGGGAGAAAAAGGAGAGTTTGTCTAATTCATCAATAATTTGGGGTTTGTAGCAGACACGTCTTCTCCTTTGAAAGTGCAGCGTAAGCAGAAACTAGGTAGGAATCCCTGCCGTCGTCCACTCGGGGAACAGACTGCATTTGGGGGGTGATGAAAGCGAGGCAAAGAGACGTCTATAGGAGGGTGACCCAGACCAGTCCCAAGACTGCACAGAGGGACTTGCAGACACCGGGCGGGAACAATGAGTCCTTTCACGGCTCTTCTGGAGCCTTTTCATTTTTTTAAACATGCAAATGGCCACTGGGTAAGGTTAAAAATACCTTGTGTTTTGCATTTCTGCAGCGATGTGGCCAGAAGTGCAAAGAAAGGCTGTTTATTTGCCCAGCAGCTCTGAGCAGAGGCCGGGCCGGGCGGGGCCTCTCACCCCAGTGACTTCTGCTCAGAGCAGCTGGGGCCTTTGCCCACGAGGCACCACGGCGTCCTCACGGGTACACGTGTGTGCTCCTGCACGAGTTCATGGGAGGCTGCCGTGGGAGGGCAGGAGGTGATGGGCACCAGGGGTCGGGTGCTATGCAGCAGCCCTGGACAGGGGGCACCTGTGTCCCGGAGATACAGGGGCGAGAAGCCCTGTGGTTCGTATGAGGCCACGGAGGGGCTTGGGGACGTGGTCCGGGGTGGGTTCCTGAGGACTCTCCCCCCTTGGCACACCGTCCTGGACCCCAACACAGGTTTGGCGTCACACGCGGGCCACATCGCCCCAGGGTGGCCAGAGCGCTGCCCTCGCCGCAGCCTTGGGCCTGCAGTGACAGGTTGGGGGAGGTTTCGGGGAGGCGGTGCCCACCGCGCAGAGTAACAGAGTCTCCCGTGCTCTCTTCCAGATGGGCACCACGTCTGGGAGATGGAAGCCAAGACTGACCGAGACCTGTGCAAGCCGGTGAGTGTCCCTTGGGGCCCTGGGCTGGGGCTCTGTTTGCTAAAGTGAAACAACTAATGGAAAGAGAGTAAAAGGACAAGACGCGGGGCTGGGCCCGGCCGCCCCAACAGGAGGAGCTTTTCAGGGAGACCAGGACGCAGTCTCTGCGCTGAGTCACGTGGCTGGGCAGAAATGCCCCACGGGGGGGGCGCCCGGTAGGAGCCCCTGCACCTCACACGGGGCCTGAGCCTCCCGGGCAGGCGTCTGGGCCACCCAACCTGCCGCGCAGCTGGAGACGGGCTCACCAGCGTCGCTGGAGGACAGGCACCAGTCATTGCGAGTGTGACACAGATGTAGGGACAGATCTAACTGTGCCTCTCAGATTCGTCTACCCGATTCCTCAGGAGCCTGTGGGCGTGTCTGTGCGGAGTCGCAGCTGCGGCCGGTCCAGGCTGCATGTCCAGGCCCCACACCCGCTGCCCCAGCGTCCTCGGTGCCATTCACACGTGGCGGCACCTGACAATAGGTATTGTTTCTGGGATTGGTTACTATGGAGAGTGTTTTTGGTCTGAGATGACCATAGCTGCTCCCACTTTCTTGTCCCTGGTGTGGGCTTGGCGTAGCTTCGTCATCCTTTTACTTTTAATCTGTCTTTATGTCTAAAGTGGTTTCTTGGAGATAACATCTCCTTGGGTCTTGCTTTTGCACCCTCTGACGATCTCTGTCTTAGAGTTGGCATAGTTCACTGATGTTTAGAGTGATTATTGATAGAGTTGTATTAATATCTACCATACAGTATTTCTTCGGTGTTCTGTTTAGTCCTAGAAAAATAGGAATCTTTAGGCCAACATCAAATACAGCACGGCTGGCAGGCGGGTCTTTGAAGACATTCAGGGTTCTCCCGGGCTCTGTCGTGTTTCTGGGCGCTGCCAGGACGTCTGGATGGTTCTCACGCGCCTGGGGCAGTGGGGAGGCTTCTGCACGTGCCCAGGGTGTGCGAGTGGAAGTTAAGTTACTCAGAAATTCAGCGTTTTCTCTCAGGCCACCTTTAGATATTGGGCATGGAGTCAGGTGGACGGGGATCGGGGGTGTGCGGTCTTGCTGAGGCCTTCAAGGGCCTCTCGTCTTGGCGGAAGGGAGGTGGCGGCTCCCACGAGGGCGGCGCCAAAGTAGCACCCCTGGGCTCAGGTGTCTGACTCACGTTTGCTATGGGACCTGCCTCCCTGTGCTCTATCTGGGAGAAGCATCTTCACCCTGCGATTTGGGCGCCTTTTCCAATAACCAGAACCTTTGCAGACGGTTGTCAGGCGGGGAGTCCTCCCTGGCCCCGGGGCACGGCCTGTGCTGGGAGGTGACTCACCTCCGGGAGTGCCCAGCCGCCTCCAGAGTGCGGCTCCTGGGCTCCCGTCTGAGAGACCATTGTCCGCCCTTTGCCTGAGAAGCCCCAGATGAAGTCCTGGCCTGAGAGTCCTGGTGGCTGTGGAGGTGGCAGTTCTGGGCTTGTCAGGAGCGTCCCAGACACCTGGCCGCAGGCAGAGGCAGCCACCAACAACAGGCCACCCTCCTCCTTCCCACTCCTCCTTGCCGCGTGTCCACGTGGGTCTGCGCCAGACACCACTGGCTGCCCTTTGGCCAGGGCGTTCACGGCGCCCAGGCTGTGAGGTGCCCAGGGAGCTGGCACCATGGGTTTATGGGAGTTGGTGCCAGTCCTCTCCCACCATGGGGCGGGTCTGTGGACTCTGCTGTGTCTGTGCCAGGCAGCTCCTGCCCTCCCTTGACCGTGGCTCTCTCTGGGGTCCCCAGAGGCTTTGCTTGTCCCCTGGTGTGCTGGACGCAAAACAGAGGTCGTAAGAGCCAGGCTGCCGGCCACCTGCCCTCCCTGTACCCCGGGGCAGGAGAAGCCATGAACCTTTCTGGACTGAAAATGATTCCAGCCAAGTAGGCATGTTCTTTTTCACTCTTAACAACTGCATATTTTATAGGCAGCTTAACAGTTAACAGTTGTAGGTTTTAAAAGAAACTTAATAGTACATGTGAACAACTATGTATTTTAAGTTTACCATTTCATTCTTATCTCTTAAATGAAGTTTACTTACAAATATATTTTTTTAATCATAAAGGAACATCATATACATTGTGGAGATTTGGAAAATATATAAAAAAGTATTTAAAGAAGTAAAACCTAGTGTAGTCCCACTACTGAGATATAACTCATGTTAGCATTTGCACACACACGCAAAGATGTCACGTTCTTAAGCAACACAGGCTGTGCCGTGTCTGCAGTTTATGTGCTGCCATAACCGACTGTAGGAACTGGATCAAGACAATGGATTTTCTGAGCAAGTCCCGTGGGTGTGTTGGTGCCACATTAACCCTCTTTCCTACAGTGACAGGATTCCATGTCACTTCATTTTCTTCTGCGTCTCTCTCTTATCTCTTCCTTCTCTGTGTATTTAAGCAGCAGGGCTGCCGTGGAGATGGCATTCCTGTTACTACTTTGTCTACTTCAGGAGTCGAAGTGGATCAGCTATGGCCACATCAAAACATGACCCTCTAGTCCGCAAAGCTCACGCTCCTTTACCTGCCCCCGTGGCTGAGCCTCAGAGGAAGCATTTTCCTCTCCAGCCACTAACAAGCGGGGACTTTGCCTGGGAGCCAGCCTCAGGTTCCCAGTCAGTCCCACCGGCGGGGCAGCGGAGCGCGGCCCTGGGCCAGGTTCACTGCACCCCCCTCTGTGCGAGGGCTCTGCCCCTCCCGATGTCCTCAGAGAGGGCGTGGGCAGGAAGATGCCTGAGCTCATGGCTTCTTCCAAACAAAGTGCAGTTGACAACACCGCGCAGACACATGCTGCCTGGCAGATGTGTGGTCTGGGGCCAGGGGCGTGGGGCCCCCAACAGCACAGCAGCAGCTCCTGTGCCTCAGTTTCCTTATCTGCAGCTATCTTGAGTTTTCTGTTTTTAACACCTAAGATTCTGTTATTGACATGATTCAATCAATTTTCCTATGAAACTGAGTAACAAGCTACAATTAATTATTTTAACAGAAGAAGTGATACAATGGATTTTTGTTATACGTTTTTCCTACTTGTTAAACTGAAATCAGATGATTAAAAAAAACATTAAAGAAACTTCATGGCTGTGAATGCTGCCTGCAGGGCGCCTGCGCCCCCCTACTCACGTCAGATTTATTTAGGGCCCAGTGTATGTGCGTCCTGGAGGGACATGGGGTTTGGGTGTCCCTAGCCCAGCCTGTGATTTTCCCACATGTCACCACGTTTGCTTTTTTATATCTGTATTTGAAAAGATATGATTTTTATGAAAATGTTGCTGATCTTTATTTTAAAAATGTGAGCGGTAATGGCAGCCAGCGTAAGTGGTGCGCTGTTCCGTCTGTGCCTTTGTGTCCCAACTGCTCCTGCCACCCAGGGTCTCCCTCAGGTGGCATGAGTTTGGGGTCGGCCCGGGGGTCTTGGCCATTGTCGAGTGTGGCAGACACAGTGTCCCCAGGGGTCCCCCCTCTGCTGCTTCTCTGCAGCTACCTGGACAGGTGCTCCTGACACGGGAAGCGCCGTCACCTCGTCAGCCGTGGGGGGCTTCCCGCCAGTTTCCTTTGGTCTCTTGAAGACCGCGTAGCGGACTCCGCTTTTAGGCAGATACTTCCCCCACATGCTCGGTTTCTCTTTTCTAGATTTCTTTCCCACACCCAGTCCACATAGAGAGGAGGCAGCTCAGCCGTCTCCCTATGAGCACAAAGGGGACAAAGCCCAGCCATTCACGCGGGTGTGGGTGTCACACGTCACCGCACCTGGTAGTCACTTGGGAGCTGGCAGTTTACCGTGCGGAAAGCCTGGCGGGTGACACTTGGCAGAGGAGTGTTTGCACGACTGCTTTAGTGCAGAGCATTGCTCGTTGGCAAGACGCTAACTGTCGTCTTCCTGTTTGCCATTTTATTCCAGAATTCTCTGGTGGTTGAAATCCCACCTTTCCGCAATCAGAGGATCACCAGCCCCGTCCAAGTCAGTTTCTACGTCTGCAATGGGAAGAGGAAGAGAAGCCAACACCAGCACTTCACCTACCTTCCTGCCAATGGTAATGCCGCCTTTCTGGCTTTAAGCGCTGAGACTGGGCCTGTGGGCTGCTTTTTCTGAAAGATGCAAAAGTGATGGACGTGGTTGCTGGTTGTACGTTTGAACCGTGTGATGTCCTGTTCATGAGGCTGAGTCATCGATTCCCTCAAAAAAAAGAAAAGTGAAGCTTTCGATGTATTTTCCTTTATTGCTGTGGGGTGGGGGCCGTTGCATATTTGGTTAATCGCTGGTCATTTTTCTGGCTTCTTGCAAACACATAGCAGCCAAGTGGGAGAGCATGGCTCTTCCACACTTGCAGACCGAGGCGTCTTGGTGTGTGTCTGATGCTGCAGCCGTCTGAGGTGAAGCAGCAGGTGGTTGTAGCTGTTTTGCAGGTGCTTTTAGAAATCAGCCTTTGCTTTGGAGCCTAACTGCTGTGTCCGTGTCACCGTCCGGTAGCCCGGTGACCTGGTGCACGCTGACGCCCGGTCTCATCTCCTGCAGCCCCAGGGCACTCGGGCTGACGTGCTTTGGCTCACCCCACTGTCCCTTGGCAGGTTTGGGGTGTGGCGTCTTTCCCTCAAAAAACCCCAGTTTATCTTTTTAACTCATTAGGGTGTTTTTGTAGAGAAGATACTATTCAGTTTGCTAGTTCTCTGTGTAAACCGGTAGAAAAGAAAGTTGTCTCCACGACATCCAGAGCTTTGACGGGGCATACACCACTGCTGTCTTGGCGTGCCGGGTATGCGTTCCAATGGGACAGAATTGGTCGTCATCCTGAATTTTACTGTATTTTGGGTAACCTCTGCTATGCCAACAATCTTTTCATATTGTTGCTTTTTAAAAAAATATTTGAGATGCATCTAGTTTAAGAGGGAAATTGTACACTAGAAACTAATCACAAAAGCAGCCACTTTGTTACCTTAGTAAAATCAAGATTTTTTCCTTACACGTAAATGGCATTTACAGTAGACTAGATTAGAAAACTCTAAAGCAGCTATGTTTGTGTTAAACTGTCAGATTGACTGTTTTATCAGGAAAATACTAGACATATCTTTCAAAGCTTGAGTACTAGGATTTTGCTGTAAGGTGATCATGTCGTGAGAGTGTCCGTGAAACAGACTGTGGAAATGACGTATGGCTTCCGCGCAGCCGCGCTCGGGGCAGGTGTCGTGTCTGGGATTTGTGTGATCTGTGTCGCTCTCACGTCCTGCATCCCGTCCATCCCTGCGATGAGGACGGGCCAGTGGAGCTTACGAAAGAAAATATTTAGTCTTTTTTGAAAATGTAATGATTGTATCCTAATTAAACTTCAAGCATGGTTGACCAAAAATTAAACGTTTCAAGGAAAACCTAGGCCTTATAAAGAAAAACTGCTTTCTAGAGCAGTGTGTAAAATAGCTCGAGCATTAATTTCTTTCCTGTTTACTTGGCCTGCGGCAGTCCCTGCTGCGGCTCAATAGCGCTGAGCTGCTGCCGGGCCTCTGCGTCAGGCAGAGGGGCCTGTGTATGGGGTGTGCATGCCCTTCGCAGGCGGGAGCTGAGGCCCCGAGGCCGGGGTCGAGCAGTCGGCAGGCTGAGCCCCTGCTGCCGCCTGCTCCTGCGCACACCCGCCCCTGCCGCCCAGTCCTGCCAGCCCCGCAGGCCCTGGTCCCCGAACAGCCCTCCTGCCTCCGCGCTCCAAGTGGACGTCTCGCTGGATCCAGCCCCACCTTCCGGCCCACCACTCGCCTGGGCACGGCTCACCTCCTGCGGGGGCTTCCCGCCTGGCCCTGCCTCTCTGCAGCCCCCGTCTCTCCTCTCTGGACATTTTCCTGCAACGCCCCAGGCCCCAGGCACCGGCCTGGTCCCACGGGCTGCGGTCACTGACTGAGCTCCCAGGGCAGAGACCCCAGGTTGCTGTGGGTGTCGACCAACGCCTGGTGCACCGTGGGCTCTGGATACCTGGTTCTTAGAATAAATAAATGAACCAATGGAAACTGGACCTCAGGCCGTGTGTTGAGTTTGGTGTCCTTGGCCGCCTTCTGCAGCGCTGGGGCTGTGTGAGGACGTGTGTGGTGGCCTCCCAGGCCCATGTCCCTAGTGTCGGCGCATCTTTGTCTTGGGGTCCTGCTCAGACGGTTCCTGCCAGGCGCAGCTCCCCAATGCGGGTCACAGCCACCAGCTCCAAGTCCCAAGGACACGTTGCGGTGTCGATGGGGCTTTGCCAGCAGGGTAGGGGGACAGCTAGTCAGGAAGCCTCAGCTCGATTCTCAGCTGTCTTCAGGTTGCTTTCTTTATTTTCTCTCTCCAACCCCAGTTGTGAGGGTGCCGATGTCGTCCCCTTTGCTCTATGAGCTCCATGCTGTTCCTGAGTGTCCGGAGTCTGGAGGGCGCAGCAGAGAGGGGCGTGTGCCTGGCACATTTGCAAAGTGCACGCACCAACAGAAACAGGCCCCTCTGGCCCTTGCTGTGAGTTCATGTTCACATGCAAACACGTAAAATCAAGTCTCATTTTGGGATTTCTTTCAACACTGAGTGTCAGTAGAGCTCCTTCTGGCTGTGCCAATTCCCATCTCCCACCCTTGCAAGGGTCCCGCGCTGGCCCAAAACCACACACGCAGTTCACAAGTTGGAGAGCAGAGAGCCTGGGTGCTGGGGTGGGGCACCCCCCACCTCAGCACTGACAGTATCTGCTGCTGACTCACAGCTAGACCTGGCCACTGCGGCTGGTGATACCCCTCCCCCTCCCCACCTCCCCCAGGCAGCACGTCTCACAGGTTGGGGTCACGTGGTCAGACTGCAGGGCAACCGTCAGGCTGGGCACAGAGGTCCTAGGGGCTGGCACCTTCGGCTGGTGGCCAGTGACGGGGCCCAGAGGGACAGTTTGGGTCCCTCAGCCCTCTCTGGGGGGTGGGGTTTAACGGGGACAAGTTCCCACCTGGATGTAAACTGCAGATGGCTTGTGCACAGCCCCTGGGAGTTCCCATGCACTGGCCCAGGCCCCCTGCCTGGGATTGCGGCCACTGAGGGACAGTGGGACACTCCGTGTGGCCAGAGGGTGCTGGGAACACACATGCCTGTCACACAGGCTGCCTGAGGCTTCTCAGTTGTCACTTTGTTTGGCTGTGTCTGAAAGGACAGCGCTCAGTCTTCCGGCGCACGACACGGTCTGAGGGTCACCCCAGTGCCTGTAGTGAGCGCTCAGGGTCCTGAGAAGTGACTCCAGCACGTTCACGAGGCTCGCGGTGGAGAGAGCCCAGCACGTGGGGACACGCGGCCCAGAGCCCCGCTGGGGGTGTGCTGGGGTCCTGGGTGTGAGCAGGGCAGGGGCGTTACAAGCTCAGAATCACCTGCTAAAGTCAGTGTTTTTAAGTGAGAAGATAAATCGTGACAAATCCCTGGGTCCTGGAGGCTCAGTCTTGCTTCGATAGTTGCTCTGGTTGGTCACCCGGAGATGCCCCTGAGGCTGCAAGGGTTCTGTGAGGCCACGTTGTCTTGCCTCCGTCGGAGGTCCCCACAGCCAGGACCCCTTCCCTGGCCCTTTGGGACGCGCAGCCCCACCCCCCAGGACAGCCGCGGGGATGAATCGAGTCAGGGCAGGAGCAGCTCTAACCGAGAAGAGCACCAGTTGCCAACTGCTGGTGACGGGAAGCCCACCAGAGGCACACCTGCCTCCGGATCTTGGCCCTGCCCAGTGGTGGGCGCGCTTGGGTGCAGCTCCTCCTCCCATGTGACGAGCAAGCCCACCTTCCTGGTCATGGGACAGGGACCTAGGGGAGCACAGGAAAGGGAGCAGACTCCATGCTCTCTCGTTCGCATCAGGTCCAGGAACAGCAGCAGCAGAGAGGATGTCGGTGCATGATGCCTGAAGGGCAGGAGGTGCTCGGTTCCTGGGTGCTCAGGACAGGCCACTGGAGGAAGGTGGGCACCAACGGTAGTCACGGTGCGCAGAGCCCACAGCCCAGGGGTCGATGGTGGGGGCTTGCCCCCCTGACGGCCCAGCTGCTGGCCACCCACCCGCCTTGTGTCCCTGAAGTCCTAAGACAGCTGAGTGAGGCTGCTGGTCCTGAACTCCATTTCCATGGGCTCCCGCTGTGCTGGCGGAGGGAGGGCGTGGTGCTCATTGCTCACTTCCTGCGTTTCAAACCTGACGTGATGGAGGTGAAGTGAACTAACCTTGCCCCTCACAGGGCACAGGCAAGCCCTCCAACCCCAGCACCCACGGAATGGCCCAGAGAGGCAGTTTGGGATCCCACGACGTTGGGATTCGGACGTGCGAAGGGAAGACCCTGGTCGGGCCTGTTGGTTGGGCGGGTCCAGTTCCTGCAACAGGTGGGCCAGGAAGCTGGGAGGCTGGGCGAGTGTCGGGGACACTGGCCGGGGACTGAGGGCTCCGTCACGGAGACTGGCCAGGGGGCAGGAAGGTGGTCATGTTTAGAAATCTCAGGGCCATGGGCATCAAAACCACACGGAAGTGTGGGCACTAGGACATGTAGAACATTGGAACGTTCTGGACTAGTTGACAGTGATCTGTGGGCCTCGAGATGGACCTGCCTGTCCATCTTGGAGCCCGACTCCCTGAGCGTTTACGGAGCGGCCACTCCTCCGAGTCTCCAACGCTGCCCCTCCTGAAGGCTGCCCCGCGCCTCTGACCAGAGCCGTGAACCCCCCATCTGCAGCTGCTCGGCAGTGCGCCTGGAGGATGAGGCGTTCTCGATGCAGCTCGGGCGGCAACCAGGAGACGAGGCCAACGTGTTTCTGGGGCGTGGGCTGTGTTGCGTATCCTCTGCCGTGAGCTTCACTGGGCAACGTCAGGTCCCACTTAACCGCATCCTGGCGGAGAACAGGGCTTGCCCACGCCACAGCCGTGGCTGTGCTGCATTCATGCTCTGCACACGGAACGGCTCCAGTCCCACCTCCAGGGCCGGGCAAGGACGAGCTGGGACATGCACAGAGGTTCCAGTCTGGTCCTGGGCACCTGGTCGAATGTGCCCTCGTTATCAGCTGCCTCCACGCTGGGGTTTCAGTCCGTGGGTCAGTGGTGGACATGATTGGAATCTGTATGTTGAAATCAGACCTTCTAGAAAGCCTGGAACACTCTTCAGTGAGGACGCTGGCTGAGCCTCGTGGGACAAACACGGACACATTCACAGAGGCATCTCTGCGCCTCCCTGTGCCCTGCGTCTTGCGTTAGCGGCACGGGGCCAGTGTGACCCCCGGACACTCGCCCTGCACGGGACAGGTGACGCGTCCTCCCTCCCTCTACAGGGGCTGGTGGCTCCCATGGCTCCATCCACTGTTCCCCTTTTGTCATTATTTTAACAAAGTCTTGCTCTGGGGTGTCATTCCTGGTTGTTTACATGGGCGGCAAAACTCGGGCTTTAACGCCACATGGCAAAGGGAAGACAGTCTGACCTTTGTTTTCTGGGGGTTCCAACTTGGAACAAAACCCCTTTTGTCCAGCCCTGTGGGACGCACTGGTGAGGAAATTCAGGCCACACATGAGGGTCACTTGGAACGTGGGCACGTAGCAAGGGGTCACACAGGAATGAGAGTTTGCTGCGCACAACGCCCAGGCCGTGCTGGGTGTTCAGCCCTCAGTCCCCGTGACTGCCGCATGGCTGGGTGTCCTCGCAGACGAAGAAAGTGTCCCTGGCAGCGTCTGCCACTCAGCCTGCGCAGGCGGCCCCCAACAGGCCAGGCGCTGGTAACCGAGACACGCCCTGCAGTTTGGGGGCCTCCCCTGGGTTCCAGACGGCCGATGCCTGTGTCCACACGTGGCAGGGAGAGAGTTCTTTCTCTCCCTCCCTGGAAGGACACCAGTCCTATGGGTCAGAACCCACCCGATGACATTTTCTGAAAAAGCCCCATGTCCAAATGCTGTCACATCAGGGGGTTAGGGCCTCAACATGTGAGTTGTAGGGAACACAGTCCATCCACAGCAGTGTCCCTGGCTCATCCAAAGCCGAGGGCTGAGCACGCCCCAGGACCACTGACCACCTGTCCCCTCACTCCCGCTGTGCCAGCCTGGGCAGCTGTCTGGGCTGCGAAAGGTGCACCTGCTGGCTGGCCTGGTGCCACCGCAAGCCCTGCTGGGGACAGGCTCTGAGGCAGCTTCGGGACTCCACTCCTCAGTCTCCAGATAGGTTTTTCCTCCTTGTCTCGTACCTGAGGAAACCGAGGCCCACAGGCTTTGAGGAATTAGCTGTGAGGTCACCCAGCTTGGGTGACAGGCAGGGATTCTAGCGTGGCCTGGCCTGACCACGAGCTCGGGGTCTGCTGCTCCTGCAGGAAGGACCACCCTGCGGTCGGCCCCGGCCCAAGGGAGGGTGGTCACGGACGAGACACAGACGCTGGTCTGTGCTCTGAGCCCCGGCCTAGGCACGGTCCTGTCGTCTGAGTGGGCCATCTTGGAGGAGGGGGTCGAAGCCTTGACTCAGCCTGGACCCACCGAGGCAGTCGGTGGTCGTCTTTGTGACAGGGCATCCCGGGTGGAGGGCAGGTTTAGGAGGCAGCTGTTTACTCGAAGGCGTGGATGCCCTTGGGGAGAGGGGCCCCAGCCGTGCGAGCATGAATGGCCTCTGCCTTGAGAGACCCATCCAAGGAGCCTTGGAAGGGCCTACAGGGGGTGGGCATGGAGCTCCCGGTGCCTGCCCTGCAGGGACAGGCTGCCGCCCTGCCCCTCTGTGAGATGCTGTAGGATGGTGCAGACCTGTGCCCCACGAGGACCTCAGCCGTCCCCTGGAACCGGGTGAGCCCCTCCCTGACTACCCCAGGCAGTGTTCCAAAGGACCATCCCTGCTCTGCACAGGCTGCGCACACCCAGCCCGTGACAGAACAGGATCTGGCGTGGGGCTGCAGCCCAGTGACCCCTGCTCAGCTCCGCCCGCCGGCGCTGCCTGGGGATCGTTTGCCAGGCGTGGGGTCCAGGGGCCCTGGAGTGCCCTCCGCTGCATCTGCCCTTGCTGGACTTTGGGGGGGAAGGTTCTGGACAGCAGGTCCCCCCCCCTCGTACTTGGCTGGAAACTCGAGTCCCAGCGGAAGGAACGCGCCCTGCAGGGCCAGGCGGGAACCCTGCGGTGGCCTTTGGGGTGGCGCCAGGCAGTAACAGGCTTCAGCGCCCTGCGGCAGCGGCCATCAAGCAGAGGCTTCGGGATTTGAGGGGACGGTTCCCTTGTCAGATCTGCACAGTGACACCCCTTGCACGTCCGACGGATGGTCACGGTATCGTGCTTAACACGCGCTATCCACCGCCTCTCCCCCGAGGACACGCTTTGTGAACGACAGTGGCCCTGAAGCCAGCAGGAACCTCTCACACCTTCGCCTTTCACGATCAACTTAGACCCTAAACTTGACACTGGGTGTCGTGGTTTCCGGGCACCACCGTGCAGCACTGGAGTGAGTCACGCTGCGCAGGGGCTGTCTCCACGGCCCACCCAGCCCCACGTGCCCGAGGGCAGAGTGACCAGACTGTGTCATGCCTTGTCGGCCCTGAGGGACGCTCCCGGCGGTGGCCACGGACCCACCCCGCAGCCCTCCCCGCTGAGAGACAGCAGGGCCGCCCCTGCATCTGCGCAGGACGCGTTCTCATTTCCCACTTACGGAAAACAGGTGTCTCGCATGGTTAGCTTACAGAGCAGGTGTCCTTTCTCCGAGATCCACACAGATTGCAACCCAGACACAAGCAGTTGCAGTCACGATGTGCTCTCGCCGCCTAGCTTCTGCGGGTGCCGGGGACCAGCAACTGAGGAGCTTTAGCTTTTGAAGGTGATTTTTGCGTTTTCCAGTTTCCTGTGTATCAGAGGGGCCACAGGTCTCAGGGCCTGGGTGAGAGGAAGGGTCTCCTCCATGTCTCCCCTCTGCCGGTGGCCACGCTGCTCTGTCCCAGAACGTCCCAGTGTGTCCTGTCAGTGGCCCTCGTCCCTCTGGACCTGCCCGGCTGCCCCGCCCATCAGGGACCAGGGTGGAACCAGAAGGAAGCGGGGCCACCTGGGAGGGCCAGGCGCGGGCGGGAACCTGAGGCAGCAGGGTGGGCGGCAGCCTCCCTCCCTGCACGGCGCGGGGCTGGTTGTGGGGAAACCATCCCAACTCCAGACTTGTGCCTGGACCTAGAGGCGAAGCTGGGGGGTGGAGGGGCCTGAGCCCCACCATGAAGGGCGCTGGCCGGGAGCAGGGGGGCCCTACACGCTGCCCTGTAGGTGCCTGTGCCTGCTGTGTGACGCTGCCCCGGGAGGACGTCTGGCGTCTGGCTCGGACCCAGCCGCATCCAGAGACTTCACCGAAAAGCCACATCCGCCCCAGGGCGGGCAGCGTGAGGACCGTCTTGGTTAGGTGCCCCCAGGTTTGTCCCTAAGAGGGGTCTGGGGCATGGCCTCTGCAGGCCTCGTGGTGAGAGGGCGCGAGTGGGAGGTAGGTCCCCCTGGGGGCGTAGCAGGAGGCCTCTGCTCGTCCCAGGGCGGCAGCTGCTCAGCGCTGGGCCTGCCCCACACGCTCATGGCAAGAAGACTGGTTCTGAGGCAGCCCCAGGACGCCGGCATTCCCAGTGGAAAGTGTGTCGCATGCGTGCACACCCGTGCTCCCCCCATCCCTGCGCCGAGACATTCCCAGGAAGAACCGAGTGGCGGAGAGATGCAGGAGTGGGTGCCAGTGCCTCCGGCAGTTTTAAACAAGTCGTAAACAGCAGGCGCTCGCGCTCGCTGAGCGGACACCACCTGGCCCCTCCCCGATGTCCCTCTGGAGTCTCCAGGCCTGGCCCGGCCATGCTCGTGGTGCATTGTCTCCGTGTGGCGATGAATTACGACCACGGGCATTCGCTGGACAGCTGTGTTTGGGCTGCACCCTCAGCGTCAGGCAGAGCGATTGGGTGAGAGTTTTTAAAGAGCTCAGGGGACGCTTTATAGGAGAGACAGGCCGGCCCCTGCGCCTGGCCACATTTCTGGGCCTGGCTGAAAATCCAGTGCAGTGGAGAGAGGATCCCAGCAGGGTTTTAACACAGCCCCTCAGCCACACGGTTTTTGCAAGACCATAAACTCTAAAAATTGCCGATCCGACTTAGAATTTCACCTTTGCTGCTGTGGACACCAGCTTCCAGCACCAGCCTCTCTCGGCGAGACTCCGGACCCCCTGGGCCGTGTTCGTGTGTCTGGGCTGTTTCCGGGACAGCCGCGTCCCGTCGAGGCGAGGGCCTGGGTCACGCTTTGCGGCTGGGCCCAGCCAGCTTCCCTGGGGTAGGGTCTGGCTCTGCCTGGCGCTTGCGGCTCTGGATTTACAGCCTGCTGGAAACGGATTCCGTCAAACTGGGGGCTCAGGTCCTCCACAGTCCATCTGGGTGGGGCTGTGGGGGAGCGGGCGAGATCCCAGAGCCCTGTGTGTCACCACACACCGGGGCCCTCTTTCCTTCAGCCTCCCGCAGGGGCAGGGGGGAGGGAAAGCTGCTGGAGCCAACAGCCGACCGGGATGTTTGACTTTCTGACGTGAAGCTTGTGGGTTGCAGAGCTGTTTCTTATAACCAGAGGACGTGTCTCTCTTTGGTGGCCCCCACTCACCCTGGACGCCGCGTAGGCAGCCAGTGCCCCATGGTCCCATGTCTGTGCGTCCCTGGGCCACAGAGCAGCCACAGATCTGAGCGGATGGCTGGTGCCTCACAGCAGACGGACTGCAGAGGGAGGTGTGGGGCAGAGGCTGCGGCTGCCCGTGGCGTCCTCGCCGTAGGAACTGCTCTGGGCTGGGAGAGAAGGCGCAACATCTAGACTGCGAGATAGATGGACGCCACTGGCGGGCGCAAGGCAGCCTCAGGGCTGTACCCGAGTGAGCCCCTGCAGTCTCCACTTACGGGCCGGAGCGGGGGTCGTCCCACACCATGGTGGCCACCGCGGCCCGGCCGGCTCTCTGGCCCCCTCCCTCCTTCACTGGCTGGGTAGCCCCCGGGAGAGTGTGAGCTACGGGAGTTCTCTTCCCAACGCCACGGCACCCTCGCCAGCCGCCGTCTCTGCCCTGCAGCTCCGCCCAGAGACACCACCACTGCCGGCTCCAGATGGCACCTGCCTGGCATCACCATGTGGTGGCCAAATCGTCACATCACCCCTGGGTGACCAGTGGTCCGTGGTGACTCGAGGGCAGTGTTCTGGGGTATAATTCCTGAGTGACCCTATTCCATCTTCCTGAGCCCTGGCGGGTGACGCAGCATGCAATCCAGGATGGCGGCAGTGCACCGGCGGTCAATGTGCCGACAACACAGACCGGCTGCATATCCGCAATTCCCTCACACTCAGTGGCCTCCAGCCAGTGCTCACCAGGCTGCGGCCAGACCTGTCCTTGCCACGGGCGGGGACATCTGCCCCGGGTGGAGAGCAGGACTCCGGGAGGGACCCTCGGCATGGCTGAGCACGGCCCAGTGTGGCCACGCCCTGGGGGGTGGGGAGAAGGAGCTTCCCGAGGGGTGCACACAGTGGCCCCATGACTCTCCCGCCCCCGAGGGCAGCACGCTGGTGACTCGATGCTCAGCATGCAGGAGGGTGTGTCGCAGTGCAAGTGAGCGAATGAGAACGGGGCGGAGACACCGGCATGGAAACAACAGAGCAGTCCCTCGGGAGCCCCAGCGCCGTCCCTGCAGGGAGACTCTGGGCGGATTTTCCGACCAGGACGGGCCCGTCTGGTCCAGTCCCCAGTGACACCCGCGTCTCAGGTGAGGAGCCCTCGCCAGCGAGTGGACGATCTGTCCCAGCTCACTCAGCCTCCAGGCCAGGACATCCGCGGCCAGGCGCAGTCTCTCCCCCTGGCCGAGCCTCAGGAAAATCCGTCTCGGCGTCACAGCTGTCGGGCGCGTAGGCACCCTGGGCTGCGGCAGGGACCAGGTGCACAGATGTGCGTTTGTACTGGGGCCACACACAGGCCCCAGGGCTGTGACAGGGCACTCTTCCTCCTGTGGCTGCCAGAGTCCACCCGCATGCAGTGCACGGAGAGGCGCAAATGTGGTTGGGGGTGTCTGATGACAGCTCGTTATCCACGCTGCGTGGTCGAAGGCAGCCTGCATGTCTGTTGTGAATTTAAGAGCCACTGCGCATTGCTCTCTGCATGACTTAACCATCTAGATGTCTCTTCTCTGTGGCGTATGAGCCAAGACGACAGACCGGCAGTGAGCGGGGCAGGATCTCTGTGAGGTCCCCGGAGGGCCCCCTGCCCGGGCAGGCACCACTGCCTGTGTCTTCCTGACACTGCTGTGGAAACTGAGGCCCAGAGGCAGGCAGGGTCTGGTGGAGAGTGAGGAGGGGGCAGTGCCAGCCACGTGGGCAGCATCTGCCCCAGGCTCCTCCTGTGCCCTCAGCTTTCTCTCGAGGGAGGGACAGGAGAAAGGTCTAGAAACAGCGGACAGCTCCCGAGTTCTGCCCAGGGCTGCTGGGGGCCTGGCCGCCCGTCCAGGAGGGAGGCAGAGGGGCGGGCGGCGTGCTGGCCCAGGCAGACCTGCTGTGCTTCTGTAACCACTAACGGCTTCTCTTCTGCGGCGACAGTCACTCATCTTCTCAGCTGGGTTTCACTGGCTTCCAAGAGCCATTTTCCTGTGTTCAAGTTCACCAGACGTGCGGACATTATCATCAACAGAGCGTTGGTAGCAGAAATGCAGTAGTACGCCCAAGCTACAATTTTCGCTTTGATTACTACAAATCCGCAGGCCCCTGGGTCCAGACTTCCCCTGCAGTTGCAAACGGGCTTTTACAGCATGTCAGTACTGGAGCAGAGTCCAAGGAAAACAGGCCCCGCAGTATTAGAACCAGCTGCAGCTTTCCGGAGCCCGTGACTCACCCTGCTCTTTCACTGGGTGGGAGAACCAGGCTCACGCGGGCTCAGGCGAGACGCTGTTTGTCTTGCAAAGGGCGTCCCAGACACAGCCCGGCCGGTCGACCATCTGCAACCGTGTTTATTTAACTTTTTCTCTCTCCACGCAGTTCCCGTTATAAAAACAGAGCCGTCTGACGATTACGAGCCCACCGCCGCCTGCGGACCGGCGAGCCAGGGGTTAAGTCCCCTCCAGCGACCGTACTATGGCCAGCAGCTCGCAGCACCGCCGGACCCCAGCTCCTGCCTCTTGGCTGGGTTCCCGCTCTGCCCGCAGAGAAGCACCGTGATGCCCACGCCTCGCAGCACAAGCCCAAAGCTCCACGACCTTTCTTCTGCCGCCTACACCAAGGGCATCTCCAGCCCCGCCCACTGTCACCTGGGACTTGCGCAGCCAGCCGGAGAGGTCCCCGCTGTTCAGGACGTGCCAAGACCTACGGCCCTGCACCCCGGTGCGCCCGAGCAGCCGTCTCCCGCCATGCTACCGCCGCAGGTGAGTCCACGTCCGAGCAGCAGCTGCCCCCTTGGTCAGCGGCACATGCTCTGTCCCGACAGCCCCCCCTCCCCACCTCCACCCGCCACCCAGGAGCAAACCTGCTTGCAGCCCTGCAGCCCAGCGCACCTGCCCGCGATGGGCCGCCTGCAGCACCCACCGCCGAAGGCTCAAAGGAACGTGTCTCCAACCGCCCGGCCACGGTCCCTGCCAGAGGTGCGTGAGGACAGTGGTCATAACTTGGCCCTTATTCCTGTAACGGTCAAGCAAGAACCCGAGGAGTTGGACCAGTTGTACCTGGACGATGGTAAGTGCCCACCACCCAGAGCTCTCGGAGGAGAGGCGTGCGGATGCACCGACCGTGGGAGCCGGTGTGACGTGGGTGCAGGACACGGTTCTTGGGGTACTGTGGCAGCACCTGTGTGGGGTAGTGGCGTTGCCACCTGCGTGCAGCTCTGGTCACAAGGGCTGGTCTTTTGGCTCTGACTTTCTGTGAAACCTGTCCGGGTGGTCTTAGACTCAAACGTGGGTGCCCGGGTTTGCTGACCAACGCTGGACAGAGAGCTCCTTGGCACAAGCTCAAGAAGTCCTGTGTCCTCAAGCGCCAGCCCAGCCAGGTCCTTGGCTCACGGCACGTAAGAGCCTCTTGAGTCTGGGGAACAGTTTTTGGGTAACGGCCTAGCTGAGGGCGGTTCACTGTGCCCTGTGCAGCTACATGGGCGTTTACGTGCTGTGGCAGCCCCGCTGTGAGCCCTGTGGGCAGAGCACAAGGGGGGCTGTTGGCCACGACGCCAGCCCAGGTGCAGTGGCCTCCTCAGCGCAGAGGCCACGGATGTGGCTTGCTCAGGGCTGTTTGAAAGGGAGGGCCCTTGGACATCTGTGGCCAGGCCGCTTAGACTAGGTGACTCCCAGCACTGCCGCCATCCTGTGAGTGGTAACGGGACACCCGTCCACATGTGTCTGCGTGTGAGTTGTGCCCACTCTGGAAGCAGTCCAGGCCGCCGGCCACAGGATTGCCTGGTGCTCAGGGGCGTGACCAAGCCCTGGCGACCTCATCAGGTGCCGATTTGGCGAGAGTCCCCGCCCTGCGCGGGCTGTTTGCGGGGGAGGTGGCCGTCCATTGTGCACAGACGGTTTTCCCACCACCCAGACTCTGTGCCTCCCTTAGAGTGACAGCTTTGTGCCGTTGGCTTTTCTGCCACCACAGTGGTCTCCGTAAATGTTGAGTTTTCCTCATGTTCCAAGAGGCCCTTTAGTTTTGGGGGGTCCTCTGGGAAGAGCGTCCAGAGGTGGCTGCCGCACGTGCTCTGCGCCGGGTCCCTGCATCACTCTGGCTATGGCACGGCCAGCTGGAGAGCGCCTTGTTGAGCCTGCGGATGGCCCTGCGTCAGGGTAAGGGCCTCCCGTCAGCTCAGGAGGGGACGGGGACTGCCAGACACGTCCCTGCTGTCTCCTAACTCGAGGCCACAGCTTTTTGAGGAAGATGTGTGCAAGTAATTTAGCCCCAAAAGTATCCGGCCTCGAGCCCAGTGCCCTGGCCTGTGGCGAGAGCTCGGTCTCGAGGTTGTGCTGAGTAAGCTGGGCCCTGCAGCCTGCTGCGCCCAGGGCCAACTGTCGTCATGCGTCGCTGAGACGCAGGTCTGGTGCCCGTCTGAGCAGCACGAGTGTGAGACGGTCCCGGGCTGCCTGCCCCACGTGCGTGGACGTGGGGGAGACAGGCGGGTGGCTCAGGGTCCTCACACCGCTGTGTGCCCCGGGGTGGGCACAGGCCAGCTAAGGCTGGAGCGTCTGTCCAGGACACCCAGCTCTGCGTCACCCTCAGGGCCCCCCCAGCCTGCTGGCCTGGCCACTGTGGCGCCCTGTAGGCCGAGGCTCTCGCCCAGCCCCTTCACAAAGGCCCCTGGCCCCACGTCGGGGTGCCCTGCTCTCCAGACACCTGCAAGCAGCCCTGTGAGCACTCCCAACCTCTCACTGTGCTGGGGCCTCTTCCTGGCCGGCCCTGTCTTTCCTCCCCAAGCCTTCTCCTTGGCTCTCTGGCCGTGGTCATCTTCCCACTCAGAGCTGCAGAGTTGCGTCCCCGTCCCCAAGCCCTGGTGATTCTGCGCTGCCAGAGAAGAGGCAGCCTTGGCATCCGGCTGCAGCCTCCCTACCACCCACCCCCAGGACAGGAAGTGTCGTGTCCACTTACATCCTCAAGGGACACAAGGCTGGTCCTGAGGGCCTGCCCTACACGCATGAGACTTTGTCTCCATTGTAGGTGCAACTTACAAACCTGTTTCCATTAAGTTTGCATAACCCTGGACCGTCTGTAACCAAAACTTTTCCAGTGTCAGCCGTGAGACCAAAGCGCTGCTGCTGGGGGACCAGGGCAGCTGCGCGGAGGCCCTGCAGAGCAGGGAGCGTGTTGATGGGCCACCGCTGTCTCCACGCAGCCTGCACAGGCGAGTCCTGGTAGTGCTCAGTTAACCACACATGCTTAAGCCCCAAGCGGATGAAGAGTCACAGTAGCTGTGGCCCTGTCCAGACGTGGCCCTAATCTCCTGCCCCCAGTGGGCGAAGGGCCCTTTCCGCCCTTCAGAGGCGGGTGGTCAGGTACGCAGCCGCATGTGCAGAGGTCTCGTCCCGGAGGGAGGGAGACAGGGCTGTCTAGCAGGCCAGGCCTCCCTCTGAGGGCTCTGGATGGGCGGGGGGGTTCCCTGCAATGCAGGCTGGACCCCCTGCCCAGGGAGCTGTGGAGAGTGCGCCAGCTGGTGTCCCTCTTGGGCAGTGGGGTGCAGACACACCCAGGCCTCTGTCCCTGTCCTGGGCAGGGCTGCCCCGAGCGCTTGCTCTGCCTTCACTCCGGCTGTAGGATGGCTGCTGTGCCCCGTCCCCGCACGTCGTCCTCGTGAAGAGTGGACACAGCCAGGGCCATGGAGGGTCTGCTGGCCACCTCTGCCACCCTGGGTCCTCAGAGCAGGACACAGACTGTGGCGTCCATGGCATGGGGACCAAGGCAGGATGTCCTGCCTGGAGAAGGTGGGACTCTACCCAGAGGGCGTGTGGGGATCCATGCTGGCACCTTCTTGGTGGGGACGCCGGGCTCACAGCAGGAGTAGGCTGTAGCTTAGAGCGTGTTTGCGGCAAAGCTTGGACAGCTCAAGCCAGCCCTGGAGTCCGACCCTTCGCCGGCCCCCGTTCCAATGTCCTCCCTGGTTTGGAGGTAACATCGGAGCTCCCGCTCGCCCCAGAAGGAGGTTCCAGAGGACACTAGTAACCCTCAATGTGTCCAGGGTCGGCATCCCAGTCCGCACAGGGACCCCCCTGCTAGGGGAGCAGATGGGGCTGCCCTAGGGCTCTGCCCATCCCTTTCCCCTGGAGAATGTCCCAGAACATGATTACGGAAGGACCTTGGGAGGGGCCGTACCCAGCCATCCCCACTTCTCACCGTGGCTTCTCCCATCTCCCCTGCCCCACTCACTGCGTGGCTCCTCTGTCAGCAAAGCGAACTGCACTGGGGCTGTCTTAGCACCATCCTGACTAGTTCCCCATCTTCAGGACAACAGGAGGCCCTGCAGCCTCTGCCTTCCCCTGGGGCAGTGTCCTGTGTGGGAACGGGCCCCGTCTGGAGGGAGGAGAGCTCACCCGGGCACCTGGGGAAATGGAAACAGCAGCGAAGACTAAAGCAAAATGAAACTGCATAAACTTCAGGCTCCTTAGTGGGTGAAAAGAGACACTTGGTGTTGTGCATTCACACAGCAGGGATAGGGTCAGTGCCGGGCGCAGAGGGAGGGTACGGTGTGTGGCTGTGGACACCCTTCAATGGTGTTTGCAAGTGGGGGGCTCCCGACGCAGTCCTGCGCCCCACGCCCCAGGGTCTGTGCCTCCCCCAGGCCTGAGATGGGCACGGGGCAGGTTCAGTCTCCAGCCTCCTAGGGTCCAGGCAGTGAAGGTGATGGCAGGGTCACCTCCAGGGCGCAGGACAGGCTGGGGGTCCCCCTGCCCGGGCACATCACACCACCGAGGACGCCACAGGGACTGGGCCTGGCCTGACCCCGTGGCCCTCAGCACCACTGGCAGCAACGTCTACGTGGTCGGTTCAGGATTTCGGCTCCTTGGTCTGAACAGCACGTGAAGCAGCAATCTGGGCTTCTCTTGCTCACTGCGGTGCCCGCGACCGCCAGGCCCAGGGGATCAGAAGAGTGTATCGTGTGTGCAGGTTTTTCATTTCTTGTAATTGGGTTTCGATTTCGTTTTCTGGGGATGCAGAGTGGAAAAAGCAGTAGTGGGATGTCGTGTGCGGGGTGCAGAGAGCATGGGGTGCGCCCGTCGCCAGCACGCACCCACCACGGGTCCGCAGGGTGGTTTGTGTGGAACAGCGTGTCCTGTGGACCCGTGCGCAGTCTAGCCAATGAGCCGAAAGGGGAGGTGCTCCCCAGATTTCTGTTTCTCTCATGGAATTCAAGCCTCAAAATGAAAAATGAATCCCAGGTTTTTTTCTTTTTTGGATTTCTTTGTTTTTCAGTTATTTCTACTCTTAAGTTAGTTTCAAAAGTACTTGGCCCACACATGAATTTCCTTCTTTGTTTCAACAATCTTCATAAGATTTAGCTTTTGGTTTAGAATTCTCAAGCACAGCAGAACCACAGAGGAACATTTTTAAAAATACTATTTTTCTTGACCTCATGTTATTTTAAATGTAGATTTTTAAAAACATGCTGTAAAGTTGTACATGAGCTGTTTTTACAGTATTGTTTCTCTGATTGCCCACTGTGTGAACCAAACTAGGTGACGTTCTCCTCTGGTTCCAGATCCTCTCGGTCTTATGTGTGGGCAGCTCACGCAGGCACACATGCACACATGCTTTCATGCACACACGCACACACAAATGTCCACATGGTCTCGTTCCAGGCACCTTGCGGGACGTGTCTTCTGAAACGTCTGTGAGGCGCATGGCATCTGCCCTGGTGCCCACGCGCGCCCGTGCCGACTGGCCGCTCTGCTGTCGGGCAGCACCTCCCACGAGCCCTGCAGGGAGGCACTGCCCTGCGGTGCTGGGCTGGCCACGGACACAATCAGGCCTTTCACTCTCCTCACGAGCTCCTGGTCTCCAAAGTCTAGATGTCATTAAAACAACAAGCAGGTAGACGCGGCGGCCCGGAGCGTGTCTGCCCCAAGTCTGGGGGGTGAGCGGCTCCCTCTCCGCCCCTTCCTGAGCTCAGACTGCTCCAGAGAGAACAAAAAGCTTCCCTCATGGAAAGTTTTACTCAGCTGGCCCCGCGCCCAGGGCTGAGGCCGTCCCCACTGCTAATGATGATTGAAAGAGTCTGCGCTGCAGCCGTCAGAGGCGCGGAGTCGTTAACGTTGCAGACGTGGGCTACCCCGTGACAGACAGAGAGTGAGTTCAGCCACGCAGATGATTCATTAAGGTCAGCCCTCAGTGCACCGGGCCTACCGCGTGGGGCGGCCAGGCACACAGATCACAGCACACAGCCTGCTCTAGACGAGGAGGCTGGCAGGCGGGAGAGTAGGTTTCCCGGAGGCCCCTGAGGAAGGGAGCTCTTGGCGTCAGTGAGGTCCCCCAACAGCAGGCTGAGCCGCTGCTCACGGGGCAGGACTGACTGCTGGTTCCAAGCTGAGCCAGGCCAGTGGGAGGGCATGGCAGGCCGTCCCAGGCCCCAAGCAGCGCATTAGATGAGTGTGCAGACACTGGCTTAGGCGTGTCACTGTTTGTCTAGATGTTTGCTCTCGTGTAGATCCAACCCGAGGGTCGGCCCGAGACCACCAGAGAGACTGTTGGTGGGAAAGTGTCAGCACGTCGGAAACCTGTCACTGCTGAACTCAAGGGCAGCAGCAGTGTGAACCTGCCCTGCAGTAAAGGAAGACACGGAGTGCA
Source organism: Cheirogaleus major (assembly GCA_963574435.1). Taxonomy (NCBI): domain Eukaryota; kingdom Metazoa; phylum Chordata; class Mammalia; order Primates; family Cheirogaleidae; genus Cheirogaleus; species Cheirogaleus major. Next base: position 39,867 of record CAUYPO010076104.1, read on the forward strand.
GGCTGACTGCAGTGTCGCTGAGTGAGGTCCTCTAAACGCAGGGTGCTGGGTCTGCCCACTGCAGACTTCACGGTGCTCAGGCTCTCGGCTGCACGACTGGCTGGGTTGTGACCTGTGACGCTGGGGCAGCCTGCACCCAGCCCAGGCAGAAGGCTGAGGGAAGAGGACAGGCCTTTAACCAAGACACATGCAGCTCGCCATGTAGGCGTTCCCATGTCTGCTGGGCTCTGGCACTGTTCTCAGTTGCCTGGTATAGACATTAACTATGAACGTGGAATGCTTTGAATTACACGCTATTTCTGACAAAAATATTCTTCCACAGTCCAATTATTTTCTATCAACTTGGAGGGGAAATTCAGTGGTATTGTTTCCAGCTATTATTAACCTTCTGCCTTTTATTCTTCAAAATGGGTCTTAACTTGTTTCCCCTTTAAACAGAGAGTTGTTTGAAATTACTGATTTGAGGGAAGGAAATCGGGGTAGGGTGGAAGGGAAGCAAAGGGCAGAGGTAGAAACACCTTTAGGTCTGCTTGGTGCCAAAGGGAAGTCACAACCAGCAGAAGCAAAGAGACCAGAACTGACATTCAGATGTGACGGACGTGGGGCGTGTCTGTGACATTTCCTCACTCCCCACAGGCAAGCTCTGAAGAACAGTGAAGTGTGGGTGCATGAGTGTCTCATTATTGAAATGACGGTTCTTCTTGTTGTGTAGATACACTCAGTTTTCCTCGTGAAAACAGGTTAAAATCTTTACGGAAACACTTAAGTGGTGTCGTCTGCATTTCACTTCCAGTCGTCTCACACTGTCCTGCCGCCTGTGCATTTTCTCTTCCTAAAGTTCACACATTTCCAAGGACTTCTTACGTAGGAACGAGCCTCTCCGCAGATACCCCCAACCTGTGAGCCAGCAAGTGACACACTTCTGTGCAGTGTCCAGAGTGTAAAGCTAAAGCACGACAGCTGGGAGCCCGTCACAGTTGGTGCTTCTCTGGGGGCGGGGGGGGGGGGCAGGGCTCTGCCTGTGTCTGTCAGAAAACTGTCCTTATCAGAGCATGAGAGCAGCCAGGGCCTTGTCACTCAGGCTGGCTACTGGGCTCTCCTGCCCCTGGGGCTTGCTTGAGCATGGCCGATTCTCAGTGATCTTCCTGAGACAAAAGAGCGTTCGTGCCCGTGGATCCCTGAGGAGCAGTGAGTGACAGACTTACGGAGATCCACTAAGCCCAGCCGTAGAGGGACGTGCACACTTGGGGTTGCAGTAATTACCTTTGCACGAGTGCTGAAAAAGTTATTCCCGATCTATCGGGAGAAGTCGTCACCAACAGACAGAAAACCCAAATGGCAACAGTGGGGTGCATACTTGGCGCACAGCCGACTTTCCAGAGGGAATTCAGCCTTAGACAATCCTGAGGGCAGGCAAAACTGCCACTGCTGACCTCACCTTACACGAAGAAAACGGAGGCTCAGAGCATCGTTGTCTGACTGTATCATGTCACAGCCCATGAGCTGCAGAGCCAGGAGCACAGCCACAGCCAACGCCTCCAATTTCAGCTCATCCCTCCACCGAGTCCTAGCTCTACTACTTATTGTTTCTTCTCCTTTTTTAAAAAAATCATTGTCAATATAATACTGATTATTTTTTTCCCATTAGAGATGTGATGAGCAAAGATTCCGACTCAAGTGTTCTACCTTTTAAATATGAGTTGGCCTTGCACACCAAAGGGGACCATGGTATGTATTTTTTCATTCATCAGAATCTCTGAGTATTGACTGAGGCACTTTTGGTAACTTCAGAAGGACTGGAGGAGAGACAGGCCTTCCAAAACGATGGAGAAGATCTCAGGGAACCAGCCCTCTCCCAAAAGCAACAAAAATACTGGTAAAAGTATCAAATCAACCATTTCAAAATCTGGAAATTAAAAGGACAGAACAAATTGAAAAGCATTTTTTCAAAAACAAAATCAAAAAACAAAAAAAAACCTGGGCTCTGATAAGAAGAGGGGATTGTGGTGTTTTGACTCAGAGGTATTTCCTCTGTGGAGTGTGACACGAATGGCGACAGCCCCGCAGACTGTGCGAAAGCCCATCCCCACAGCACAGCCAGTACTTTGACCAGTGGTGCTGTTCCCCGGGGAAGCCCATTCCCAGGCACGATGGACACACCAGCAGTGGCTGCTGTCGTGGTAATCGCAGCTGCCCCAGGGCTGTGATCTCAGCTGGAGCCACTGGAGCCTGGCCAACCAGGTGACCACCGGGGACTTTGAAAAGCCCTGGCATATTCCTGGGAATCTTAAGGGCCACACAGGTGCAGAAGAAAAGAGAGGGCCCCGGCCACTCACCTGGCTGACCTTGGAGCCACACAAGCAGAGTGGAAGCCACTGCTGTTGCTGCTGCTGCTGCTGCTGCTGCTGGAAGGGGAGCCCGAGGCCCTCACATGTGTCCTGGGTGAAAGGTGAAAGGTAGAAGGTGAAAGGTGGAAGACTTGCTCAACAGCTGAAGGGTTTAGGGAAACCTCCTGACGGATAATCACAGACCATCAACCTCTGCTAGCCTGAGGGTGATCTCTAGGAAGCCCAGCTTAAACATAGAAACAAGATGTCTTTTAAGAAGAACAGAGAACTTAGTGTCCATACACAGCAAGGAATAAGCTACAGAATTAGTCCAGGAAAGTTACTCATCAAATAAGCAACAACAAGGGGTGTTGCTCAGAAAGAAACAGCGACAGATCCTACTGGGAGGGGCGGGGGGGGGGTTATTCCAGAGTTGCTGCCACACATCGTGCCCAGCTCTAAACCGGACATGAGCAACTGCACACACGTGGGCACGTGCCCACGCACAGGGACAAACCACAGCCACCCAGAGGCTCCCGGGGCGGACGGAGCAGCACAGGCTTTAAATCAGCATCATAACTACGTTCAAAGAACCAAAGGAAACTGTATTTAAAGAATTACGGCAAAGTATGACAAACATGTCTCACAAAATAGAGACTGTTAATAAAGAGACAAAGATTTTTTTTTTCAAGAGCCAAGTAGAAACTCTGGAGTTGAAAAGTACAATAACTGGAATGAAAAATTCGTCAGAGGGGCTAACACCATATTTCAGCTGGCAGAGAGAAAGAATAAACGAACTTGAAGAAAAGTCAAAAGACCGTTCAGTCTGAGGAACAGAAAGGAAAAAGGATGAGGAAAGATGAGCAGCCTCGGGGACGCCGTCATAACGCCACAGGCGTGACTGGCGTCGCGGGAAGAGCACAGGGAAAGCGGGAGACGACATATTTGAAGAAATAGCCAAAAACTTCCCAAATTTGATGAAAAAATTGTTCTGCGCATCCTAAAAGTCAACAAAATTCGAATAGGGTAAATCGAAAGCAGTTCACACGCGGACACGTCACAGCCAAGCCGAACCTGAAGCAGCACGAGAAGAACGGCTCCTCAGAGGCGCAGATGCCTCCGTGAGACGAACGGCTGACCTCTCGCGGGAGCCTGAACTCTCGCCGGAGCCTGACCTCTCGCGGGAGCCTGACTTCTCGCGGGAGTCGTGGGTGCCGGGAGATGGTCGGCGGCACGTTCAAAACGCCGAAGGAAGAAGACCCTCGGCCAAAAACCCGTATGTAACAAAACTGGCCTTTGAAGATGACGGAGGCCGGAAGTCACGCTCAGGTAAACAAGGACACATGGCATTTGTTGCCCCAAAGCTTACCTGTGAGAAATGCTGAAGGGAGTCCCCCGGGCTGAGGGCGACTCAAACCCACACCAGGAAATAAAAAGCTCGGTGGAAGTAATTACGTAGCGCAGCAGAGAGGCGCGCAAACATGCTCTCAAACTCTTCCTCTTCTCACTGGTGTGAAAGGAAACCGCGCGAGACAACGATGGCGAACTGTGCTGATGGGCTTATCACCTACAGAGATGTCGTTTCTATGGCAATGGTAACACAAAGGAAAGGGTAGGGAAGGGAATTAAAGCAAAGTTCGTATATGTTACCTGAACTAGGTTAGCATTCCTCTGAAATAGATTGTTTTGAGTAAGATGTACATTGTAATTGCCGAAGGGACCACTAAGAAAACAACTGTATAGATGTAATAAACAAAGGACAAGAAATTCATTTAAATGATACGCTAGAAAATGTATATGTAACACAAAGGAAGGCAGTAATGAAGAACAACAGCGACAACAGCAGCAAAAACTTCACAAGACATATCGCAAACAAATAGCAAAATGGCAAATATAAATCCTACCATGTTGATAATTAAATATAAATGGACTAAACACTCCAATAAAATAGTAGAGGTTATCGGGCTAGATTTAAAAAACAAAATGAGGCTGGGCGCAGTGGCTCACGTCTGTAATCCTAGCACTGTGGGAGGCTGAGGCAGGAGGATTATTTGAGCTCAGGAGTGGGGAGACCAGCCTGAGCAAGAAGGAGACTCCCCCGTCTCTACTAAAAATAGAAGAGAAATTAGCTGGACAACTAAAAATACATAGAAAAAATTAGCCGGGCATGGTGGCGCATGCCTATAATCCCAGCTACTTGGGAGGCTGAGGCAGGAGGATTGCTTGAGCCCAGGAGTTTGAGGTTGCTGTGAGCTAGGCTGATGCCATAGCACTCTAGCCCAGGTAACAGAGTGAGACTCTGTCTCAAAAAAAATAAAAAACAAAATGAAATGAGTGAAACTATATGCTATCTAAAAACTTTTTAGATTACAAGGCACAAATAGATTGAATGTATGAGGATGGAAAAAAGATATGATGCAAATAATAATCAAAAGAGAGTTGGAGCAGATATGCTAATATCAGACAAAGTAAACTTTAAGACAAAAAATGTTACTAGAAACAAAGAGAGGTCAGTGGTAATGTCCCCTTTTATCATTATAAACTTGATAAATTGAACAGGATGATGATAACAGTTGTAAAGATATTTTTACAAAACCTCATTATACATGAAACAAAAACTAACAGAATTGACCAAGAAAGGTTAAGGATGAAAGAGGTGATATTACAACTGAGCCCTCAGAAATTGAAAGAATCATAAAGGAATACTATGAATAACCTTATGCCAACAAATTTGACAACCTAGATGAAATTGAAATATTCTTAGGAAGATACAAATTACCTAAACTGACTTGAGAAGAAATAGAAAAGTATGAATAGGCTTATGTCAGGCAAAGAAAATGAATTAATAATTTAAAATAGTCCCCAAGTAAGGAGGAAAAAAATAAATAAAATAAAATAGTCCCACATAGAAAAGCCCAGGCCCAGAGAGCTTCACTGGTGAATGCTATCAAACATGACAAGAAGAACAACGATATCAATACTGCACAGACTTTTCTAGAAAACAGAGGGAGAAGGAGCACATTTCAACTAATTCTCTAAGGCCAATATAACCCTAATACCAAAGTCAGATATCACAAGAAAAGAAACTGTAGATAAATGTCCTTTATGAATACAGAATCAAAAATCCACACTAAAATATGAGCAAACTGAAACAACGTAAAAAGAGGATTTTGCACTATGACCAATTGGGATTTATCCCAGTAATGCAAGGTTGGTTTAACATCTGAACTATTCATTATATATAGAAGTGCAACTGATCTTATATCTTGTAGCCTTGGATGAGTTTCTTTTTCTTTAGTTTTTTAGGGCAGATTTCTTGGGATTTTCTACATAAAGGATCAAGCTGTCTGCAAACAGACAATTTTACTTCTCACTTTCCAATCTGGATGCCTTTTGTTTCTTTTTCTGACCATACTACACTGGGTAGAACCTCCAGTACGACGTCAACAGCATCGTTTCCATGAGAGAGGGCATCCCAGCCTTGTTCCTTATCTTAGGAGGAAGGCCTCAGTCTTTTAACTATGAAATATGATGTTCCATGTAGGTTTTTGTAGATGACTTTTATCAGGTTAAGAAGTTTCCTTCTCACATAATGTGATGTACCATATTAATAGAATAAAGGACAAAAAACACGTCAATTCAATAGATGTAAGAAAAAAAAATTGGCAAAATCCAATACCCATTTATGAAGTTCTATCCAGAGATTGCAGCAGTTCAGTCACATCTTCAGGCTCTACTTCTCATTCTAGTTCTCTTGCTATTTCTACCACATCTTCATGACTTCCTCCACTGAAGTCATGAAGCCCTCAAAGTCATCCATCAGGGCTGGAGTCAACTTCTCCCAAACTCCTGTGAATGTTGATATTTTGACCTCTTCACATGAATCACAAATTTTCTTAATGGCACCTAGAATGATGAGTCCTTTCCAGAAGGTTTTCAATTTACTTTGCCCAGATCCAACGGGGGAATCACTGTCTATGGCATCTTCTAGCCTTACAAAATGTCTTTCTCAAATAGTAAGACTTGAAAGTTGAAATTACTCTTGATCCGTGGGCTGTGGAGTGGGCGTTGTGTTATCAGGCATGAGCACAGCATTAATCTCCTTGTACATATCCACCACAGCTCTTGGGTGACCAGGTGCATGGTCAATAAGCAGGAATATTCAAAAGGAATCTCTGTTCCTGAGCAGGTCTCAACAGGGGGCTTAAAATACTCAGCAAACCATGCTGTAAACAGAGGAGCTGACATCCAGGCTTTGCTGTTCCAGTTCTAGAGCACAGGCAGAGTAGATTTAGCGTAGTTCTTAAGTGCCCTAGGATGTTCAGAATGGTAAATGAGCACTGGCTTCAACTTAAAGTCACGGCTGCATTAGCTCCTAACAAGAGCGTCAGTCTGGCCTTGGAAGCTCTGAAGCCAGGCATTGACTTCTCCTCTCCAGCTATGACAGTCCTAGATGGCATCTTGTTCCAAGATGAGGCTGTTCCGTCTACCTTACAAGTCTGTTGTTCAGTGTAGCCACCTTCGTCAGTGATCTCAGCTGGATCTTCTGGATAACTTGCTGCTGCACCTTGCACTTCTGTGTGATGGAGACGGCTTCTTTCCTTAAACCTCATGAACCAACCTCTGCTAGCGTCAAACTTTTGTCCTGCAGCTTCCTCACCTCTCTTGACCTTCGCAGAATTGAAGAGAGTCAGGACCTTGCTCTGGATTAGGCTTTGACTTACGAGAATGCTGTGGCTGGTTTGATCTTCTGTCCAGACCACTCTAACTTCCTCCACATCAGCAGTGAGCTCAGGGAACAGGGAGGCCCCAGGAAAGGGAGAGGGAACGGTTGGACGGTGGAACAGTCAGAACACACATGACATTTGTTCAGTTCAACATCTTTTGTGGGTGCAGTTCATGGCACTTCAAAACAATCACAATATCAAAGATATTGTCAATCACAACGTCAAACATCACTGACCACAGGTCTCCAGAAGAGATACGATAATGATGAAAACGTTTGAAATGTTGCCATAGTTACCAAAATGTGACACAAAGACACCGAGCGAGTACATGCTGCTGGTGGACTTGCTCAAGGATGGGTTGCCAAAATCCTTCAATGCTTAAAAACCCGGTGTCCATTCAGCACAACGAAGCAGAGTGCAGTGAAACGAGGTCTGGCTGCTGGATCTCTGCAGACATGCTCGTGTGAAGGTGAGGTTCCCCGGACGAGTGTCCTTGTGAGGGAGAGGACAGGAAGTTTGGGGCACTGAGAATCAGAGGAGACACGGAGGGGGCCATGGAGGAGGGAGGCAGAGCAGGGCGCCATGCATCTGCAAGCCACAGAGCCGAGGATCGCCGGCACCCAGCTTCCGGGGAAGGATCCTCCCCTGGAGCTCTCGGAGGGAGCGAGTCCCTGTGGGCACCTTGACTTTGAACTTCTCCCCTCCAGAATGTTGATTTAAACCACCGAGTTTGTGGCGCTTTGCTACGGCAGCCCCAGGAAGCTAATGCAATCTCACACGTGTTTTATTTAAAGAAGATCAGGGCTATATCGCATTTCCCCCAAATCCAATCATTTTGATGCTGCCCCATTTCTTCCACCCACATCATCTGGGGTCGCTGCTTACTGCGCCAGGAATATGATGGGAAACGTCCTTGGGTCATGCCTGTCCGAGGACACAAGAACTCCTAGTAGTGGCCTTATGACATCCACACGATTCGCTCGTTCCCTGTCCAGCACGTGTTTATTGAGCACCTACTACATGCCAGGTGCTACATTCTTGCTGGGACTAGGGTGGTAAACAGCAAGGGGCTCCTCGTAAGCTGGTATGGAAACAAAGAAGGAAAAGGCTAAACACAGTGTGATGTGACACACGATGCACGGGGCACAGGTCACCTGGGTGGAGCCGAGGACGGCCCTTGGCAGGGAGCGGGGCGGCCCTGGGCTCTGGAGAGCACACCAGAGCTGGCGCAGGGAGTCTCCAAGCACACGTGCATTTGTGCACACACAGCGCTCCCAAAGGCTTGGCGGAACGAGAGAGACAACGTCACGTGAGTGTGGCTGGAAGGAGGCGCATTGTGGCTCGGTCGGGCCCGACGTGAGGACAGCCACACGCAGATCCTGAAGGCTGTGGGGGGCTGAGCCTGAAAAGGAGTCACCGGAGGGTTTAGACAGGTGCGGACAGGACCAGTCGCCCCCAGCAAGGTCCCCTCCCCCTGTCTCTCCCCCTGGAGCAGCACCGCAGCCTGCCCGGCCCACTCCCCTGGTCTCAATGCATGTTATTTGCAGTTGCCATGGTTTAATTAAACAGCGCCCCCTCCCCGACAGCGTGGCTCTCATTTCAGTCACCACGGTCGAGTGAGTGTTACTAAAGTAGGGACTCCACTCTCAGTGCACACGTCACCAGGGAGTGACAGCCGGGCTCCCCATCCCACGCCCGCCACGTCACACCTTCGAGTCTCCTGGTGACTGGTCCCCACACGGTCCCTTCCTTCACAGACAGCAAAGCGCCCGGCTGTGCTGCCTCCCTGTTCCTAGCAGCAGACATGGGACACTTTGCAAAAACGGGTAAGTGAAAGAGAAAACTGGCCAAAAAATATAAAAATAAACAAAGAAATGAAGCAACAATATTGGACGTAAGGTTTCAGCTGGAGTTAAGTGCAGCTAAGGAAATAGGCTGGCCGTGGGGACGCAGGCAGGGCCGTCACTGCAGGGGTGTCAACACGCAGCCAAGGGACTCTGGGAAGCATGGTCACCAGTGGGGACAGATGGGACAAAACTGATGAGCATGTCCCCAAGGAAGTGGTGCCAGCAAACGCTTCACAGCAAGGGGACTCTGGAGCAATTTCATGCCATTCAAAGCAAAACATAAAATGCTGAAAGCTGCTCAGACTTAAGGAGCTAGAAAACTCACCCGGGCAGAGCAAAGATGCTCACTCCGCTTCATATGACTTCAGTTATTTTTAACTGGCTAAGGTTCGTCCTACGACTCAGAGCATGCCTGGTCTCTCTCGGCGAATGTTCCGTGTGCGTTTGGAGAGAGTGTGTATTCAGCTGTCGCTGGTGGAATGTTCTACAAAAGTCAATTGGGTCCAGTTATTGGATGGTGTTGTTTTTCTATTATTCATCCTGATTTTCTGTCTACTTGTTCTATTGATTTCAGAGAAAGACCTGTTAACGTCTTCACCTGTGATTGTGGACTTGTCCATTCCTCCTCTAAGTTCCATAAGTTTTTACTGCACGTGTTTGGAGCTCCCTCTGATAGGTGCACACATGTCCAAGGTGGCTAAATCGTGCCGATGAGGGCTGTCCTCACTCTGCACATTCTGCCTTCTTCCCTCCTTGCTCTCAGTCTGCTTTCCCAAAAATTAACACAGTCACTTGTTTCCTTCTGATACACGTTTGCAGGGTATGTCTTTTTTCATCCTTTTACTTTATTATTAAAATTATTTTAAAGTGCATTTATTAGAAATAACATGTAGTTGGATATTTTTAAGTCTAACAGGACAATTTCTATAAAATTAGTCATTGTGTTTAGATCTTTTCCGTTTAGTGTAGTCATTGACATGTTTGTTTTTAAGTCTATTATTTTTTGTTTTTGTCCTCTGTGCTTTTCATTCCTCTCTTTCCAGCTTTCTGCCTTATTTCAGGATTTTTCAATATTTTTACACTTTCATCTTATGTTATCTATTGAATTTTTAATGTCAGTATCTTTGAATGTTTTTCAACAGAGTGAAGTTTCTGGACATCCATTAAGAAACTACCTAAGAACTGTACTGTTGCAAGAAATTTTGTTTAATTTTACTGTTAAGGGAAAATAGTGCATATGAAAATTTTCATTTTTCTGAATAATAATTAAATTTAGTTGTCTTTTATATTTTCTATTAATAACATTCAATGACATGACAAAATGCAATTATGTGTTTTTCCATTTTGTTATGAAGTTTTATATATATACATATAAATAGGCAATAAAACACTATATTGTCAACAATTTTTTTATTTTGGTCTGCTCTGATGTTAGAGGGAAAACAGTCAGTCTTTCCTCACATGAATCAGTCTTTCCAGAACTGAAGTTAGCTGTGGGTCTTTCCTAGTTTATCAAGTTTAGTCAATTCCTTTCTGGCCCCATCAGGATGAGTGTGTTTTTCAGCATGAATAGTGTTGAATTTTGTCAAATACTTTTTCTGCATCAATTGATAAGATTAAGTGATTTTTCTTTTTTTCCTGTTTCTATGGTGTGTTATCATAAAAATATTTTTCTGATTATTGATAATAATCAATCAATTGATTATTGACTATTTCACGAGTCTCACATATCTGAAATAAGTCCCATTCTCATTTTTTATGTCATATAATTTTCTCTTTTCCTTTTTCTTTTCTTTTTTAGTGGTTGAATTCAGTTTGCTAATATTTAGACAAGTCTGTATCTAAATTCACGAGAGATATTGGTTTGTAGGATTTTTTTTAATACTGCATTTATCTGGGTTTGGCATCAGAGTGATGCTACCTGACTGGAAGCTGCTCGCAATTCTTAAATTTTTGGAAGCAATAGTGTAAACGTAGTCTTACACCTTTAAATGTTTGGTGGAATTCTCCAGGGAAACCATCTGGGCCTGGGGATTTGTTTTCCAGGAGCTTTTAAATTATTAATTAAATTTCTTTAATGATTATTGGGCTGTTACATAGTGGTTATCTGTGGATTAGCTTAGATTTTGTATATGTGAATCAGACACAGTGGTTCTGTATATATGGATTAGATTAGATCTGTATATGTGGATCACACATGGTAGTTCTGTACATACGGATTCAAACTCTGCCAGCCTTACTATATATACATCTGTTTTGTACACGAGAGTGAGGAAAAAGGCAAATGAGCTGATCCTACCAAGTCCTTAAACTTTACAATATTTTATTGTAATAATGGAGAGCTCATATTTACTGTGACTTAATTTATTCACATGCTGTAGACATGTTATTTCCTGAAACCTCACTACAAGCTTACAGGGTAATTATAATAATCAGAATTCTATCAAAAAAGGAAAGTGGAGATTAAGTGGTTAAATTCCAGTTCTAGAATTCTAGGCAAATTCAGGGTTTTAATGCCATCTCTCCGAATCCAAATTCTACATCTTTAACCACTATGCTATCCTAAGAAAACACATAATTTTCTTTTTTTTAAAAAAAATAATTTTTGTTCTATTACTAAACTAATTCATACACTTTAAATAACGAAAATACAGTGGTACAAAGTGGTACACTTACATAAACTACTATACCACAAAAATGACTAAAATAAACAAAAGGAAGTTAAAATGCCGAAGTCCAAAAGAGATTACCCATTCTGAGACTAGGGAAATGACCCCATCTTTGAGGAATGTTTTTTCTGGGTAGAAATAACTATTGCGTAGTTGGTCTATAAACGGGCATCACCCTTGGAACTGAGCTAGGACAGGCACGCTGATGCCTGGTTTCCCCTCCTTGGATTTGCTCAATGTCAAATATCGGTGGTGAGGCCACAGGGCCGTGGAGACTCTGCCCCACAGCCACCAAGCTGCAAACGTCCTGAGCAAACGGTGACACGGGTGGAGGAGGTGACAGCAGATAGAGCGGGTGGTCTGACTAAGCGAATTGGGGAAACGCTGAGGAGCTTGGAATACGCAGACCCAGTCTGCGAGCTCAAAAGAAACACAGAATGGTCTGTCCACATCAGAAGCGAGATGAGTCTCTCCCTCTTCTGCTATTGTTAGCTTTCTTGTGGAGGTGCTGGCCAGCAATTCTTCAAGATAAAAGTACTAAGTATAAATACAAAAGAGAAAATGGTATCCTCAACAGAGAATCATCAGAAAATTTTCAAATATAGAAATATATAGAAGAAGAGACTTTATTACCAATATGAAATCATGTGTGTGTGTGCACAAGAGCATATATGTACATATGAGTTCAGCAGACGGTGTCCAAACAAATGGGCTTGCCTGCAAAGCATTCGATTATACGCCGATAAATACAAATAAATACAGATATATATACAGATATTTATACAGATAAATACAAATATAACAGTCTGTTTACAATATCATGTAAATATATATTATTTACATATAAATAAATATATAATACTTAAATATTTAATAAATATTTATTTAATATTTAATAATATTTATTTATTTAAATGTTTAATAAATATTTATTAAATATTTAAATAAATGTTTTGTTAAATATTTAAATAAACAAATATATATTATTAACATATAACATATATTTATATTATGCATATTATATGCACAGTAGTGCATGGGGGAACCACACAACAGAAACCAGGAGAAACAGCTGTTATATGGACAAACTGACATGATTTGAAAGTATGTAAAATAAATCTTCATCAACAAAACAGACGCCGTGTGTCTGGCTGGGGAGGCTCGCAGGTGGCAGGGCCGGCCTCTCCTGTCCGTTCCTCCCGCGGGAGTCAGCACCCTCAGCAGAGGACCAGAGAGGAGCCCAGGCACTCTCAGCGGGGTAACCTGGGAACTGAATGAGACTGTCTCTAGAGTAGATCTGGAAGAACAAAGACGCGTTTCGACGGCGAGGAGAAGCGACGGCCGTGACCCCTGAGAGGCGCTCGCCGAGCACCGGCCGCACTGTGCAGCCCAACCCCTGTCCGCGGCCGTCTGTCCTCACAGACTCGCGGCCCCGTGGGGGGCACACGGGTTTCCCCTCGAGACATGGAGACTCAAACGTGTGCGGTACACTTGCCAAGGCCCCACAGCTGGCAGGTGCCCGTCAGGAATCCGAAGGTGCCACGCCTGTGGGCCCAGCATGTTTCCCCGCTAAGGAGGAGAAGGCACGGGCACGGGGCAATGCCACCTCTGAGTACCAACACCCATCATAAAGCTACGATGACGAAAACAACGTGACCACGTGGAGAGGGCCACGTGCTCAGGTATAGCTTAAGCAGAAAGAGAAATTTATTAGATGGAATAATCACATCTCAGATCACCAGGAGAAAATATTGCTCAACAAATGGTGGTGTGAAAAATAAAGCGGGAACTCTGCACCACGTCTCACGCTAAAGCACAGTTAGCGGCAGGAAAGACCTGGATGTCAATAGCAACATGTGAATCAGACACCCAAACAGGCCTCGATATTAATAGATAGAAGCCCACTCTCATCACACAGCACGTGAAAGGCAAATTGATAGAGAATTAGCAGAGGAAGGATATAAATGACCCATCGAGTATGAACCCATGTTCCCCTTCACCAGTGATCAAAACGCTACAAATAAAAATGATCCAAAATTTTCCTTACCCTTTGCTTTCCCCTCCTAGAAATAAAAGTACAAAAAAAAAATTCATAACCTTTTGTATGCTGGTCAGACTGGAAAGCACACTGACAGTTTCTGGAGGAGACCGAACGCATCACAGTGATAAAAATTTAAAATAAGTTTTCCTATAACAGTCAAGTTGGACGCTGCCATATGTGATGGAGAGAATTAGATAAGTCAAAAAAGATATAAACACAATGATGTTCATTACAACATTATTTATATTAGGGGAAATTGGAATCGACCTAAATGTTCATCAAAGGAAATCTGTTAAATAAATTAGAGAACATCTATACTATTCAGCTATTAAAAAGAATGATGTAAATCCGCATTTGCTGACTTGGAAAAATGTCCGTGAGCAAACAAAGCAGCCTGCAATCTGGTTTGCCACGCACAAGCCCGATCCCCACTGCGTGCGAGTGAGGGAGAAAGAAATGCTAAGAACAAAACTCTCAGAATTGTCCTTAGCTTTGCACACTAAAGAAAACACAAACCTGACTCCTACCCGTCAGTTAGTGTCTTTGCCAATTACAAGCTCCATTACTTTCCCGATTCTGTCGGAGAAACCCTGGTAATTTTAATATAAGAAGTTCATCCTATTTTTCTTATTTGGGTGCTATTTCATGCATTCTTATATTTTTTTAAAATATGCAATATTTTATTCTTGTTAAAAATATGAAAGCAATACAACATTTAGTGCAATTCACCTGAAGTTGGCGCGGCCACTGGAAGATACAGTCCTACGTTAAGCAAAGACTGTATTGTCGTGGTCATGGCAACGTCAATACGTATCTTGACGATGTATATGGAATCATATAAATTATTTTCTTAAAATGTACTATTTTTCTGGTGGGATACAAAACTTGCATAATGTAGAGACAGACTTTGAAAAAGTCAATGTGTTCCCTGGGACACAAGTGTTTTCTGCGCCGTGAGAGAGAGATGACAACCTGAGGATCAGACCTCTCGCGTGGGCCCACGGGGGGACGAACACGGATGTGCAGCCCGCTTATCCGTGCCGCGTGCGTGCACGGCCGGAGACAGCCGTGATGCATATTTATGGCTCCGCTTGTGCAAACAGAGGAGCATGCCGGTCTTCCCATGCAGCAAATCTTATTTCCGATACAGATTTGAAAACCCGTGAAGCATGATGATGCCCACGCTAGGGTCTATGACCTCCCATAAAACAGAAGGAGGATGAGCGGTGGGTTAAAAGGATTCTAATGATGCCTCTGGACGCGCGAGCGCCCGTAATGACTGGGGAAGATTTATATGCTCTCTCCAGGTATAATTAGACACCCGCAAACCCGCCTGACCCTGCTGTGGTGGAGAGCCCTTCTGCTTTTTGTTTCAGCAGATGAATCAATACCCGCACGTCCTACCGCTGTGGAGTGAAATTGAGGAAATGAAAATCTGATAATTTTGCTCCCGCTGCCGTCTAGACAGAGGAGAGCCGTGTGAGTCTTTGACAGGAAGATCTATTTCCAGTTTCTCAAAAGGCTAGTGTCAATTCTGAAGCTTCTCCCGCTATCGATTTTCAGTTTTGTTAAAAAGGATGCTTTATTAGGAATATTAGTCCTGGCGACCGTGCGAGCCCGTGTGGAGTCCGCGAGTAGATGCGCGTGCGTTTTAACCTGGGGTCCAGCTGGGTCTGAGTTGCAGAGACTTCGGCGCCGTCACCGCCTGACCGGCATTCTCGATTCCACGGCAGCCGCGCTTTCTCCTGCTGAACGGGGAAGTCGCTGCGGCCCTGTGTGTCTATACTGATAGCCCATTTTTAGCCAACGATGAATTTGTTGAACTATTCATCTCCCCTAAACGTCGCAGGATGCGTGTGCTGACGTGTTGTAAACGTGTGTTCTGCTGTGTTGACGTTGGGGCTTGCAAGCTTTTAGGGTTTAACACCCTCAAAACACATGTTATTGGATCAGTAAACATGTTTTCGGGAGACACTGCCAATGTTTGATTCCACACTCACGGAGGAACAAGCCGCACCACCCTGCTTGTTCTGGAATGTTCCATCCTCTGTGAGTCCTGCTGCACCTGCTCCGCACTATCTTAAATATCCTTTTCCTGTGATGTTTTTGGACTCTCTGTGCTTCCTCTCTGCCCCAATACTTACTGAAATATTCTTATTTGTTTATTTTTTGCCTCTTCCCTAAACTGTGTGCTCCTTGATAGAAATATTTTAATTCCTCATTAAGAAATGATAAAACTGTCTTTGCTCTCTGTTGTACCGTGAGGTATTTAACTTAACGTACACGCTTAGGTTATTACTGAATAACATTTGCACTTTGTTATGAAATATTTTAGGATCACATGAATTTTGTATAGCCAATTAGACGTTGTCATTGAGAAGAATTTTGTATTTGATATAATTTTACGCCTTGGCCATAAAGGGATAAAAGCAGGATAATTATAACCCTATTAATAATGTGAACTACTGAAAGCATAAAGCAAGTTTTTTTTCTGTAATTATTTCATTTTATTCTTTAATACGTCATGAAGTTTATGAAGTAGTTCCCTGGGTCAAGGAGTCACTTAGAATGAGGTTTTGTAGAGAACGTGTGGGTAAGCATGCACGGTAAGAAAGGTTCACGCAAACCGTCTTCCCCTTCTTCCTGAAGGAGACACGGTTTTAGTTTCTACAGTAATTCACATGAACTATGGACCACAAGGCAACTATGTTTGCATCTTACAATGATACTTCTTTCTTTTTTTGAATCAGGTTGGTCTCCAACACAATGATACTTCTTAAAACAAAATTTTATTCACAAGCAAATTAATGAAACCTCAAGAAGCACACTGCCTGCTCATACAGAGCTACTGGAAGTGACTTCCTTTAGTGCCTTAAGGGCCAGCCATAGGGTCACAGAAACATCAACCCCCGGATGCCGTGAAAGACGCAGAAATCTGTGCGCGGATGGCATGGATCATTTCCATTTGGATCTACTTGGAACCAGAACTGTGGCATGAAGCTTTTGCTAAAATGCGGTTACTGACAAGCTGTTGTGAATTTATGTTAATTTAAAACCCTAGACCTTGCCCCTTTAATCACATCTATTTGTTTACCTAATGCGATGACTAGTGAAGATGCTTTCTCTGAAGTCCGGAAGGTGAACCCAAATCTAACTAATCCTGGGTTTTGTTTTGTTTTGTAATTTTCCATGCTGTTGCCTGCAAGTACTTCCAATCAGTCGGATTATTCCGTACACATTAGCACTTGAAAGGTTACGCGACCTCTCCCCTCCGAGGCATGTCGAGGAGACCCAGTGGTTCTATCCGATGCAGGTGTCGCCCACCACCTGTAAGCCATGCAGGCTCCACTGGGGCATGCTAAATTACTCCAGTGACATTGTCGATGTTTTTTCCATTCCTCATTTTACAAACAAGGATAGTCTTGCAATATGTTTTTATTGTGCCTTTTTAAACATCAAAAGTTCTGATGAGCCCGTGGTTAAGAAGTATATTTGCAGGAGGGTCACATTCTTTCAGCAAACCGCTCTCTGGCAATTCAAAATACTATTTTTTTTTTTTGCTTCTGTCTTCCACATGCTATTGCAAAATCCAAATATCCCTCGAAAGGCATGGGCAAGGTGGCGTCCCAGGGACCCTCTGCAGGAAGCAAGTGAGAAGACGGCAAGAAAACTTCCTGTTTTATCTGAAGAAACAATGACTCACTTTTAGAACCTGCACAATAAAATTCTCTATTTGGGGATGGGACGCTTTTCCCTGTATGATCTCAAATCCTAACAGAGTGAAAAGAGAATTGCCGGTTGGTTTTTTTCTGTGTGTTTGGCGGTTCTCTCTCTCCCACCAAAGTCACCGAGACTACAGACTGGTAAGTACTGGGGAATGCTATGCCGCAAGGTCCAGGATTTAAATCTAATCTAAACCCCATCATCGCCATAGCATGTTCGCCTAAGCCTGGTCTTCCATCGGACGCCGCCGCACACGCGCGCGCACACAGCTGCAGGCAACCAGACCTCGACAAACGAAAGTAACACACGTTCATGGCGAACTTGACCGGACTTGGCGAAAGCTGAGCGGTTGTCTGGTTATCCCAACCTGGAACAAGTCCTGTGACCCCTCTGGACTTTTCTGTAGGCTGACGGATTCCACCGGGCAAATCCTTCCCTTCCGTCTTCTGAGAGAGCATCGACTTTGTTGCAGAAACGACATCGGAGGTGAGCTTTTCTGATCTTGAGCTAGATCCCCTTTGCGCATGACAGGCAGCATCTCTGGATTTTAAACATTCCTTTTAAATAACTTCCAATTACAGGACGTGTCTACCACCGGAGCCTCCCAAATTCAACAAAAGAATAAAAAGAGAGCCAAGAGGGCATTATTCATCTTTTAAAAATAGGTTTACATTTGTCAGTGACTTCGTTCCGTTACTTCCCTAAAAGCAAAGGCCCGTGGCTACCACGTTTAATCTTAACTCTGCCTCGTAGCAACACCTACTGTGTTTCCCTGAAAATAAGACTGGGTCTTTTATTTATTTTTCCTCAAGAAGACACCCTAGGGCTTATTTTCAGGGGATGTGTTATTTTTTTTTTTTTTTAGTACGGTACAACAATCTACATTTATTCAAATATAGTTAAGTCGTCTTCTTCTGGAACATCATTCTAACTCTCCAAACCTCGAATTCCATCCTGAATTTCTTGCAACTCTATTTCCTTTAGAGCCATTGGCCCCAATCTCTCATGTCGAGAAATAGAGCTCTCATTAAATGATCAGGGCTGGCTTATTTATGAGAGATCCAGTGAGCACTGGGTCCAATCTGCACAGTGGAGCAGAAATGATCTCTCTGGGCTCAGTAGGAGGATGGCTTGCTGAAGCTTTTCCCCTATCCCTTGGTGTTTGTGGGAGTAAGAGGGGCCCACAGTGCTGAATAAAATGGCAGCCACAGCTTTCCTTCTTCTCCCTGGGGACACACAATACCTAAAGCGGAGCGTCCCGCTCCTCACTTCACTGAGGAGACTTTACCCTCAAAGCCTCAGCTTGCAGCACGCACAGGATGGCCGGGACCTGACAGGGTGAGCTGACCTTGTTGGCGGGGCTGCCCGCACCTTTCCGGTCACCTCTGGGATGGTAGCTGTCACGATGGGGCAGATGAGAAGGGCTGCTCGTCTTCTTTACCGCTCCGCCACGAAATGCATGGGTTGTGCAGATATGCTGCGCAGCCATGCCCATCACTAGGTCTTATTTTCGGGGTAGGGCTGATATTGCGCAAATGCTTAGAAATCCTGCTAGGGCTTATTTTATGGGTAGGTCTTATTTTCAGGGAAACATGGTACATTAACTTTAAAACATAAAATGTATGTCCTATCGGACATTTTAACTAAGTGATTTTGGGATGAAAATGTGGATTCTAGCCCAAAATGTCCTTAGAGATGAATTGTGACCACGTCATTGTCTTCGTTGGCGGCGACAGCCCTGTTTCTGTGGGTTCTGTGGACAAGGAGCCTCCTCGTCAGGGCCGGGAAATGGGGGTGCAGGGCCCTCCGGCAGATGGTGATTGAGGAACCAGAACATTCTCCGAGTTGATCTTGTCAGGACAGACTCTCGTGGCTCAGACTACTGAATAAACAGCACGCGCTCTATAACATCCCTGATTATACAATCGCACAATAGTTCACAACCGCTCCTCACGGAGCAGGGAGGAAACAATATGCATTTCTAAAAGTCCATAATTATGCAATTATGTGATAGTCTATAATTAAGGACTATTGGGCAAATATATAATTGGAGAGTTCTAAAAAATCTATCATAAAGTACTTTTTAAAATGTGATGGTGATAAAAGAAAAAAAAATAAAGAGACTCAATCCCAGAAAGCCATATTTGAATATTTTATATTTTAGTGGATTTCACTAAATGTAAATCTAAGCAATTAACACCAGAAAAACGTTTGCTACTCCCTGGTGTCTTTCTCTGTTGATATCGGTCACAGCTTCCAGGGGCTGGAAACATCCCGGGGCCTCCTAGCCCACAGGCTGCAGAACCATGGTCCCCAGGACCTGTTCCCAAGAGAACACCACCAGCTTCCGGAGTCAGAGTGGGAGAGATGGACTGAGCGAGGATGACCTCTATCACCTCCGTCCTGCCCACT
This sequence comes from Cheirogaleus major, assembly GCA_963574435.1. Taxonomy (NCBI): domain Eukaryota; kingdom Metazoa; phylum Chordata; class Mammalia; order Primates; family Cheirogaleidae; genus Cheirogaleus; species Cheirogaleus major. The sequence goes on from CAUYPO010076104.1 coordinate 59,613, forward strand.
CCCCCAGACGTTGTCCTGCCAGGTCCCTGACGTCACAATCAGCAGCAACCTCGCTGGGGATGGGACCGAGAAAATGGTTTATCTAAGTACTCTGCCAGAGTTACTAAAGAAATACTGGGAATTGAATTTCCAAGCTGAGGGGTCGTGAAAGAACAGCCTCCTCTGTGATATTTGCTGCACACGCTTCCAGCTGTGCAGGGGAGAGTAAGCACCGAGCTGTGTGTTGGAGAGGAAACAGCAAACTTGCAAAATTCAACCATCTTCTGCGGCTTCTCTTTAAACCCTACAACTGCCATTACGATTGTTTTTACAGCCTGCTCAGCTCACCAGCCTCTTTTCCTCATGCTTTGTCCCTGAATTTGTCACAAACACCCAAATGGAGAGGCAGGAGGTGTCCTGCAGTTCTGCAGGGGCTCCGATGGGGGCCTCCGGGCTTGGATGTGCGCCCTGTCCATGCATCGGCGAGCGGGGAGCTTGGGGCGCCTGAGCCCGGGGCCAGGACAGCGCCAGAACCAGCCACCGAGCCTCCCAGGGAACTCAGAGTAGCTAGTGAAGAATTCATGTTGTTGGGTTTTTCCAATTATCCATATTTTAAATTCTTGGGCTCCTGCCGGCCCACCTGAAGCTCTGCTAATTGTGACCCACTTCCTTAATGACACTGGTGTGCCCAGCTTCGCACAGAGCTTCTCAGCCAGACCCTGAGCACTCATTTCAGCTGCTCTTTGCCGGTGGCCCCGTCCATGGCATGTCACCCCAGGGGGCAAGAAATTACAATCCTGTGATGTCCCTGAGTCTGCCTCAGCTCGAGGGCACGGAGTGGCAGTGCCAGACACTGTGCAGGAGGAGGGAGTCAGGCACCTGGGCACGCAGGTAAATACAGCCAGGTGCTTAACCAAAGATTCTGTGGTCAGTAAGATGTGCATGGTAAAAATTCTGCATGTAGAAAAGTTTAGGAGGAATGTCTAGAATGCGGCTATGAAATCCAATAAATAATAGATAATAAAAAGAGCTAGTGAAAAAATAATAACAGCAGATAAGTGTCCAGTGAGCCTGTGTTTGTCCCCTCTCTCCTGTAAGGGAAGTGCTGTGTTCACAAGGCATGGCCTCGGGCTCTCCCTTAGTAGACCTGGGAAACTAGAAATCTGCATTTGAGTGAGCACAATGCACAAAAGCTCTGCATCTGATCAAAGTTGTTTCATAGTGAATGATTTTCATAAGGACTTACTAAAGAAAAACACAAAGAACATGAGAATGGCAAGTTTATGGAAATACGTTCATCGTGAGGAGAGTCAGCCGGTTCTCATGCCCTTAGGAGAAATCGAGCTGAGAGACTTACGACAAATCCATTCAAGGCCGAGAGGGCCCCACTCGACTTTGCGTGATAAGTCATGAGATAACCGGAGGTTTCCACCAGCAGAAGGATTCCAGGCGTTTTAAGAGGACAGTCCTGTGTAGTTCATACTGTTCCCCTTTCCAGCAAGGACTTCAGTGGCCTCAGGGAAGGTCACTCTTTGGAACCCCCCTTGAGCAACCTCACACACCACTAGTATCTGTATTCAGGTGTTCGCTCTGCTCCTCGCCCTTCTCTGCCGACCTCTTCATCACAAGACCAGGGAGTCATTGTCCTCCACACACGGAAGATTCGCGGAAGGAAAGTCTCGCACGAAACAGGCATCTCTGCGTTTCCTGTGGAGCTGCAGCCGGGCAGAGCACAGAAATGCTCCGGAATCTCTGGCATTAACGCTCTGGAAAGAAAGCGGTCGACACTCACTACTCGGTCAATAATCATTTCATTGTACTTTAAGGGCACTCAGCTTTTTTATATGGTTTTTACAGATATTTTAGCTCCTTAGGTGCAATGTGGATTGGATGCACCGTCCCCCCCCACCCCGGTATCTAGACCAGGAAACTGGAGCCTGAACGGCACCCCACGCCCCGCACAACCTTGCGCGGTGGAGGCCTCGTGAGACCAGAGCCACAGGATGGCCTGTCTGAGGGAGACGGTGTCTGAGAGTGACAGGCGGGGGGTCTTTGTGCGAAGCAGGACACGTGGCTTTGTCTGTGTCCAGATGCCGTGGCTGCTCGCCCGGGGTGTTCTGAGCACACGGGGGCAAGTGCTGCCCTTTGCCCCAGGGACGCTGGGGTCAGAGGCCAGGCGCGGGGCGTGGTTCGGGGAGAACTGGGAGCCAGGACAGGTGTCCAGTGTCTGAAATCTTTCCGCATGTTCAGTTTGACCCCTCAGTAGGCAAGTCAACGTCGAGAGAGAGAGAGAGAGAGAGAGAGAGAGAGAGAGAGAAGGAAAGAGATGAAAAGAAAGCCTTCAGAGCTGAAACTCTGCGAGCCATTTGTTTCCGCGCGGCTTCGCGAGGGTCAGAAGGAGAACAGAGCGTGCTGGTTAATCCCGTGCGTCAGCTGAGGGGACATGGGCACAGGAGGTCATGTGACTTGTGCTTTGAAAACCCAAAATGCAATGACGCCATTCACACCCTTAGTGCTTACAAATGATGCAAAGCATTTAGGTTTGCATAGTTATGATACAGAAAGTTAATCGTAACGCCCACCTTTCCCGCCTCAGTTTAAAACCAGTCTCTACTATCTGTGGTTTGCCAATAATTCTCTTAAGATCATGCTTGAAATTTCACAGCTGCAGAAACACAGAGATAAATAAAAATACATGGGGTGCGTGCAATTAGGTTTCATATTTAATTCCATGTCTTCACCATGTGAAGAAGATGGTTTCACACGTGTTTGCATGCTGTTGAGCAACACAGGAGAAATCAAATTCATTTTAAATATAATATTTAACAATCAAATTCATTTAAAAAATAGAAGCTACCGCATTTTAAAAAGGAGGGATGGCGTTCTCTCTGTGGGTTTCTAACGGAAAGCACGATCCAGGGCAGTTTCTGATCTTCCTTTTGTTCCCTGAGCCCTCTCTCTACCTGCCGCCCTGGGCCCGTCTCCCGCTCTCCCTGTGTGGTTCTTCTCTGCATTAGGCTTTGGAGTTTAGTTGTTAAATAACCCCATTACCTCTCTGCTGCCTCTCTGCAGAAACACCAGCATCACCACAGGCGTTCTCATTGGAAGAGCTCAGATCTGTTTCTTTCTCATTCCTGTGTGCAGGCCGGGAACTGCCCTGGCTGCTTCCCGGCCTCCAGCTTTGAGCCCACCTGCTGAGCCGTCCTTTATGGGGAGCACCAGGGCACCCTGATCTGCCAGCCCCGCGGTTCCCACTGTCTCTGGGGTCACTTCAAAGATTCCATTCCCGGACACCTGATGAATTCGGAGCAGCCAGGTGTCTCAGTGAGGATGCACCAGCCCAAGTCCCGTAAGCAGAGAGCATGTGTCTGTAGCCGACTGGCCATCTGTCTGCAGATGTTCTTGTTTCTGTGTCCTTTTCTCATTCATCGAAGGATTTTCGGCAACACACAACAAAGGTGAAAATAGTGAGAACATGAGAGTGAGAAATTGAGGAGAAAGAGCCAAAAATCTAGGGAAGTTAAATGAAATCAAGAAAAAGACCGGCACCCAACACAAATGCCCTAAGACCTAGACGTTTTTCAAGGGTGAATCATGAATTTTACTTTAACTGCCCTAGCATCCGAAATAAGGAGCAAAATAGGACAGAGAAGGACGTTGCCAAATGACAAGGACACAGGGTTACTCTGGGGAGGGGCAGCTGCTCAGGGCCCTGAGGCTGGAGAGACGCTGTGCGTCCGGGAAGAGGCCCCGCGTCATTGTCGTGTAACACGAGATGTCCCCAACGCTCGTCAGGACGTGAAATGACGCATTTGTTACAGCTGATTTTGTAAAACATCTCCTACAATTTTTTTTTATCAAACCAGGTATATTTGGGCCTTTGCGCATTCTTAAAGTCTCTTAAGCATTGTTAAATAGACATAAACTCTGACTTTTAAAAACATTAAGTAAAATAAAAAAGTTAAATCTCCTAATACAGGAAGCCGTGTTTCAACAATGTAATAGGAGGAGTTCAGTAAAGGAAAGGTATTTTATAGAGTGCTAAATTAATGCAGTCTGGGTATGTGGCTCTCTGCTGTTCTAGATTATTCTCAGAGGAAAGTTGAGTATGTCCTTCAGGAAACTCACCAAAATCATGCTTTTTTCCACCATTGATAAGCTAGATTCTACTCCTCATCAGCACGAAGCAGATAAGAATTCCTCAGAAAAAAATCCAGGGTTCTCTCCAAATACACAGGCAAACGATAAATGAGAGATTCGTATTTCTATGTTTAGATGAGATCCACAATAAGTTTACTTCAGAAAAACGTCAAGATGTTAGCAATGCGTTTCCTCAACTCCAGGATGTGCATAGTCCCAGATTTTGAATAGTCTATAAACGGGGGGAAACTTGCACAGTGTCAAAAGAACCCGCCTGCCTCCAGGCAGGGCAGTCTGTGGGAGATAGTTTATGGTTTTCCTTGCTTTTTGTAGCCTGGAGTGGACTGATTTTCACCCCATTTGTGTTATCTGCACTGGTAACACTACATCAGAGTAGAATCCCTCATTGTTGCCTAAAATGACTTCAAAAGCATCTCACCGTGATGCTTCCCTCTGATAACAGAGGCAGCATGCCTGGAGCAGCTGTCCTTGTGATTGTCACATGGGGAGAGAGTTCTCTCGGGCACCACAACTGTGCTGCTTCTCCAAAAGGTGTCACCGGACTGCAAAAGACAGTCACGACTAGAGCATTTGACTCCTCGAAAGCAGGAACTGTGCTTGCTCATCATGGCAGCCTCAGACCTCACAAACGTGCCGGGCTCACTGGGGATGCGCGGGAGTATTCGTTGCAGACTTTCGTTATTTTATTTCCTATAACAATTCAATGAAACTCATGCATTTTTTTGCAGCAGGTTCAGTCTATCATTTTTAATTTCCTCCTTCCTCCTTGAATTTTTTCAGATATCTAGGGTGTGGGTTTTAGTTAAAATGGAGGTCCACAGGGGTCCGTCCACAAGCCCATGTAAATGGAGGGTTGATGGTGTGCTACTAGCATTATTTCTCAATGCCTCCGTGTTGAAGACCTGTTTCCCCTAATTTAATACACAATGTTTATCTCATGCTATAGTGCTATCTTGCTAATTCAGTTCCTAGCACAGGCAGTTTTGGGAGAGTATCATCTCTACCTCATTACTAACCTTATTATCCCAAAATGATGTACCAGTATTGAACTCCCAATCTTATACTAGGTTCTTTGAGCTTTTAGTCTTACATAAAACTTTTTATAATTATAGCAATCTATTTTGAGCTAATGACAACTTAAAGCACATACAAAAACTCTACACTTTTCTTCCCACCTACATACATGCTGTTTTTAACATCAAAATTTCCTTAATTTTGTGTAGTACATTCATTAACCAATTTTTGTGGTTAAAATTATTTTAAATACTTTTGTCTTTTAATTTTACACTGGGGTCAAAAGTGATTTACGCCGTTATTACACTACTACATTATTCTGTGTTTGTCGACCTATTTATCTTTACCAATAAGCTTTACACTTTCATATGCTGTCATGTTGCTATTCAGCATCCTGTTGTTTCAACTTGAAAAATGCCCTTCAGCACTTCTTGTAAGGCAGGCAGGTCTAACTATGACAACTCTCTCAGTCTTTATTTGTCTGAGAAAGTATTTCTCTTCATTATTAAAGAACAGTTTTTCTGGGCATAGTATTCTTGGTTGGCGGGGGGGGTTGTTTGTTTTTAATGTCAAAATTTCAAATATATCATCCCACTTTTTCCTGGCCTTCAAGGTTTCTGCTGAGAAATCCAATGATAATCCAATAGAGGTTCATTTCTATGTTACAGGTCACTTTTTAAAATGCTTCCTTTGATTCGACTTTTGATAATTTAATTATAATGTGTCTTGGTGTAGATTTCTTTAGATTCAAATTATTTGGGGTCCTTTAGGAATCAGAAATTTGGATGTCTATTTCCCTCCTCAGGTTTGGGAAGTTTTCCGTCATTATTTCTTTATCTCCTTTCTCTTTCTCTTCTCTTTCCGAGACTTCTATAGCACATATATTGGCTTCCTTGATGGTGTTCCACAAATTGTGTAGGTTTTCTTCACTCTTTGCCACACTTTCTTCCTTTTATTCTTCTGACTTAGTAATAAATTTCAAATTAACTGTCTTCAAGCTTGCTGATTTGTTCCTCTGCTTGATCAAGTCTGCTGTTGAAGCTCTCTATTGAACTTTTCAGTTTGGTCCCTGTGTTCATCAGCTCTAGAATTTTGGTTTGTTTCTTTTCTATGTTTTCAATCTATTTGTTGAACTTTTAATTTTGTTCATGATTTTATTTTGTTGTCTGTGTCCTCTTATAGCTCAATAAGATACTTTAAGGTGACTATTTTGAATTCTCTGTCAGGCAGTTCATAGATCTCCATTTTTTAGAGTCATTTACTGGAGCATTATTTTGGTCACACAATGGTGTCATGTTTCCCTGGTTCTTTGTGATCTTTGTAGCTTTGCATTGGTGTCTGTGCATTTGAAGAAGTAGTCACTTCTACTTTTAATAGACGGGCTATGGCAAGGAAAGTTCTTCAATAATCAGTCAGTCCAGAGAGTCAGGGTAGGCAAACTGCTGGGGTCTATGGAGCAGCCTACTGCTGGGATGTGTGGGTGGGCAGGCCAATAACAATATGCTGTAATAACAGTTATGTGAATGTGTTCTCTCTCTCTCTCTCTCTCTCTCTCTCAAAATATCATATTTACTGTACTCACCTACTTCAGACTTCGGTTGACCCATGGATAACTGTTGCTAGTCAACATTTAAACTAGTATAGCTATTTTGGAAACATTTCTGGTAGTATCTAGTAAAGCTAAACATATGTATACTTCACAATCAAGTAACTCTTTAACTGGTTCTACCTCAACAGAAATAGACACCATTTTCACACAGACACAAAGTGCTAGAATGTTCACAGAAGCTTCATTCATAATATTCCAACAGCAAACACCAACAGTAGGATGGCTAAGGAAAATGTGGCATATGCATGCACTAAAATATGGTACAGCTACACAAAGAACTGCAACCATAGACATAATGTAGAGTAAAAGAAGCCAGACACAGAAGAATTTATACAGAATAATTCCATCTAAATGACACCCAGGGACCAGTGAAACAAACCATGCAGATGGGGATCGTAGTGGAGGTGATGTACATGGGTGGGTACTACTGCAAAGGCATCGGGAAACTTTCCAAGTAGTGAACAAAGGCTATGTCATGATTTGGGTTGTGTTGGAATAAAATGTTTTGTGAGTCTCTCATGTCTCTGCCCATCTACCTTGCAGAGGGATGGCTACTTTTCTTCTAGATAATCTTTGCAAGAACATTTATGTAGTGAACAGTCTTCAAAAACAGAGATAATGTTTCCTTCCGGAGCCAAGAAGAGGATGCTTACCGTTCATGATAAGAGATTCAGATCTACTGAGGTCAGACCTCTCTCAGCACCACCCAAGGTGTGGGCAGATGCCACCTGCTTCTTTCTCGATGCCCCGTACCAACTGTGGCTCAGAAGATTACGGACGTGCTGATGCTCTGGGCGTGCTCTTACTGTCGGTGCTAACCTGTCCTGCATCTCTGATCTCAGAGTCTCACGTCCCTGCCAGCATCCCTGAGACTGAAGCAGCCCAGCTTGTCGGCTCGTTTGTAGGGTAGAATCCCAAACTCAAACTCAGGCGGTAGTTTCTAACTGTATAAATACGTACAGTTAAGGTTTGTGTCCTTCATGTAAATTGTACCTCAATAAAGTCAACTCAAAAAAATTAACAAAAAACACTTAGAGCCTAATTATACCCCTACTTCCTAGGAAATCTGGGCTTCTCACTCAAATGCATATAAAAGATCCCCTAAATAATTATGTGTCCCATATCCATTGTTTGGGGTCTGGGTATCAGTGGCTGCCTTTACCTACTCTGTTGATTTTCTGGCACAAAATAAAATTTTACACACACACACATACACACATATATATGTGTATATATTAATTTATATGTAATTATACATATACATTAATTAATTTACACATATTTATTACATATAAATTACATATAAATTACATATAAATTAATTCAACCTCAAAGTCCTTATAAAATTCTAGGGTCTGAGCAATCTTTTCCTTTTAAAAGGAAATGAATATATAATAACAAACAAAATATTACTATATAAGTGGAGGCAATATGGAACTCTGTGTGTGTGTGTGTGTATGTGTGTGTGTGTGTATTTAGAGATGGGATCTTGCTATATTGCCCAGACTGGTCTCAAACTCCTGACCTTAAGCAATCCTCCCACCTCAGCCTCCCAAAGTGCTAAATTGTATGCATGAGCCACCACACCCAGCCAAGAAACTCTTTATATAAATTGCCAAGTAAACAACAGTATTATTGTCTCTTATTGTACACATGTTATTCAGGAAACTAAAATCACACTAACATTTTCTTTCATTAAACTAAAAATTTGAGAAGCCAAGCAAAAGAAAAAAATTGCTTTGGCATTATAAATAATAATAATGCCTTTCTTTCTTGACCAGACCAAGGCAACTTGCAATGAAAAAAAATATTAAGATTGTTCACCAGGAAAGGAAATATAACATTAGAATTCCAATTTCATAATTTGAAAGCTTAGTTTAAACAGATAAATGGTTTTAAAACTTTTTGGCTGTGTTAAATGTGTTGTCAAAATTATAAAGTTCGTACTGATATTCTTAGGAATTTTAAGTGAGCACAGTTCACTGATTTGCCTTTTGTAATCGTCAGCTACAAATTGTTCCTCACCATGAAAAGGACAATCAAATGTACACATTTTCTTTTTGATTTGGAAATGTACTTCCATGAATCACTCGTGATAAATTACAAAGCAAGAACTCACAAAACATGTGACAGGCACTTACCGGCGATGCTTAGCGATGTATCATTTGCTTTTTAGATGTCATGAATACCAAGGAGAGTCTCCCGAGCAGTATCCCTGAGTCTGTGCCCTCCCTGCTCGACAGAGAATGTTCGTATTTTATCACAAATATAGAATAAGAAATATTTCTGTATTTCTGAAAAAAAGGTTAGCTGTTTTAAAGTTCGAAAGCATAAGGCTAGAGGAGAAAGTGAACAATTTTATATTTTCTTTCTTCTTCAATTCTATGTCATACTAACACTAACGGTAGCAGCTGAAATGCGTGCTGCACTTTGCATTTTAAAAGCAATTTCATATTATCTCTTTTTCTTATTCATTAACTCCTTTTGGAGTTAACCACAGATAAGAACGGGGCATTCTTCTTCTTTATCCACACACACACTGAAGTTCATAACGCTTAAGTAGCTCGCTCAAGAGTGGGCGGCTGGGAAACCTCACTGGGACCCAAGTCCCCGCGCGCAAGCGACTCCGGACACCTCGCTCCGAGACACTCACACGTCTTGTCCTCCAGCCTCCAAAGCACAGCTCTCTCCGGCTTCTCTGCTTTAGAATATTGTTTTTGCGTCCAAAATTTTCATTAGTTTGAGGCATATTATTTAATTATACAAGTATTATGTGAGTGAGTTCTTTTCATAAAGCAGAGACATGTTATAAGTAAGGCTAAAATTCTCCGTAGCCACCACACCCATCACCTCCAGAGTCGGCCGTCGCTGTCTGCGCGGTGTGCGTCCTTCTCAACCGTCCCCAGAGACCAGAACCTCGGGACGCTGCTCCACTGTCTGGGAGCGCTGGCTGTCTGCCTTGGAGCCCCTGCCCCCGTCTTCCTCCATGGCGTGCCACTGCCCGAGTAAACAAGGGGTGGCCTTCCGCGCCGACAGCACTGCACAGCTTGGAAAACGGTGGAGCGGGTCGAAGGGAAACATCTGCGTTTCGCTAGGCCAGGTAACACTTGCAATCATGTGAGTGCGCGGTTGTCACCCTCTGCCGTGGGCTTTGTGGCTGCAGCACTGAGCACGAGTGAAAAACCTACCTGCTGTCATCATCATCATCATCATCATCGTTGCCGGTTTCTGCTGTAATTCAGGTCAGCAGGACGGCTTGACCTCACTGCGTAGTGTCAGGAAAGGTGACGTCAGGGTGGAAGCGTACTAGGTGCTCACGGCACGTTGCAGGAAGAATTCTCACACCGTGATCAGGATATGCAGAAGTAAAAGTTTATTTCTCTGAGAAAGAAAGACAGACAGAGACAGAGAGAGAGAAGGAGGGCGTGGCCACGGCACACCGAGGAAGGAGCGAAAATGCCAGGCAGCGGAGGGAAAGCTACGTGATGTTTTTAAAGGGTAAAAAAGGCTTTTTTCCCTCTGCGTCAGCAGGCCGATAACAGAGGTGGCAGCAAAGCTGTTGTGGGTGCTCCTTCCGGCTTACCCGAGTGCTCGGAATCTGGGGTTTGGCAGGAACCGGGCCAAGAGTTGGAGCAGGGAGTTTGCACCCCTCCTGTCCACTCAGGGCTCTTCAGTGTTAAGAAAATGAAGTCTGAGAGATAACGAGTTGGACCATGACTGTTTTATTAATTAAACAAAACAAAGGGCGTAGTTGTGCTGTGACTTTATTTCCCTCACTTTCTGTTAGATTGGTTATTTGTCTTCTGTTAGATATGTTATCAGTAAAACCATCTTCCAGGTGAATCGTCTGTAAGAGTCAGAAAACTCAAAATAATGGAGATTTAAAGAAAGGAGAAGCCGACTTCTCTGCAACATACAAGAATCCTAGAGGACGCCACTCAGGGCTGGTGCAGCACTGTCACCGAGGTCCCGGCTTCCGTAGAAACATTGTCACTTTGCCGCCCTCGGCACGTGCCTGCTGCAGACTGGTCTTCTTTACGACAGACACGTGGATGCGCACGGTGCTAATTCATTGCTTGCATTAAAGACAGCAGTCGATTTTTTTTTTTCCTTCTTGCTCTAATGCATTTTCGGCATGAGTCCCCAAACAATCATAATTTGGAAGAGGTAGTAAACAAAGGAGAGAGAAAGGTGAGAAAGGGTAACAACAAGCAAAGTCCAGTGTTTGATCTCTTCCTTTAATGGAGAAGAACAGACACGAACTTGAGCCGTGTGGACCCAGACGGCCAGGCCTGGCCTCCGCTCGGGAGAAGCACAGAAGTGAAGAGAATGCAGTGGGTGGGCGGGAGTCGCTTCACCAGACCCTGCAGAGAGGCCCAGATGGTCCGATCACATCAGTGCAGCTAGGAGGAGGGCCCGAGTAGGTTTTCCCCGCAGCACACAAAAGACTAAAAGTGCAAAGCGCTTGGGAGCAGGGACGCTGGCCATTCCCTGTCCCCCATTAAGTGCTGTGTTAAAAGGGCTGACTTGGCATTTCCAACCACAGCCCTGAGGTCCTGGTCACACCTGGGCCTCCTCTGGGGCAACTGCCTCTTCTTCACGTGTGTGGACTCTGTTGAAGGGTGAAGTCACGCACCTGCTTCCTTCTGTGAAGCTGCGTGGATCCACCATCCCCTTTTAACCAGGGACAGTCAGAAGAAAAGCCCATTACCTAAGCCGAGCCACTGGCCGCTCTTGGAGCCGCAGAGTCTTGGGGACAGGTCGGGGGCGGCAGGAGCTGGCGGAGCCCACCTTCCGGCCCAGCGCCCTCGCCGCCAGACATCTTCAGTCCCCGGTCTCCTCCCGCGCTCAGACCTCGTGCAAGTTGGACTGACATCCTATGGACATCTGCGTGTGCCCAAAAACGCCCCAGGTTCCTTCCGGCTCAGATTAACCAGCGTTGATTCTGTGACTTTCGACCCAGCAGCTGAGGCAGCTCAGGCATCCGTGGACACCAGAGACGCGAGATTTCTTGTCATTTTTTTTGTTTGTTTTGCTTTGTTTTTTCTTCTGTTCTCCTTATCGAGACCCCGGCCCGGCTCTTCTCATCTCTGGAGTCTGACCCCCTTCAAACACGGAACATGCAGCCTGTCACTGCAGGATTAAAAAGCAAAGCACCGCAGGTATTCGCCTTATAAAAACCCACGGTGGTGCCATCCCTGTTGCTGACAGACAGAGGCATTTGGACGTGGCGATGTTGTCCGAGCTGTGCTGTGACTTCGTGCCATCGCCGTGCTTTGAGAGCGTCGCAGAACGACACAAGCATATGAAGGCTGTCACTATTGTCACTTTGGTGTGGGGATATTCATAACGTCCTCATCAGCTGCGTTCTAAGGTAGTCCACGGAATATGGAACAGAAGATGCCGCAGAGCCTTCACCCCGGGCCCAGCGTGGGAAGCAGGCGACGGCTCTGAGCAGCAGGTGGTTCCACTGGGGACCCTGTTAGCCCCGCACAGAGCACATCCCGTCCTGACCGGGTAGAAACGGAGAGAACAGGGTCTGGTGGGCCTTGATGACTGCACCGGATACTTCGGTCCTGATTTGCAGGACGACCGTAAAGCTCTTTTGTTTCTTTCACTACATGTACTTTTGTGCACTGGCCACATCCCGCCTGCCGGCCGTGCCCCCAGCCACACGCACGCCCTGGCACAATGTCCTCCTGCTCAGCGCGTCCGTCCGCCATGCGGCTTCGTGGACTGGACGGGTGGGTGGATTTCGTGTCTTACTGATAAGCTGGGCGCATGTTGTGCGGAGTCTGCCGCTCTGCCAGAAAAGTTTTCCAACTGCCCCTCTGTCTCGGCTCACAGTCCTCGTTCCGTGTCTCCCTGGCTCTTGTCCTGCAGAGCCAATGTGCCCAGCCATCGTCACCCAGCGCCTTGCTCATCAAGGCCACCTCAGACCCCACCCGTGTGCGGCTGGCTCTCAGGCAGGGGCGCGCACCACGGTGCTCTCTGGAATAGCTGATGTCCTGCGCCGGAGCTTTGCGGTCACACGATGAACACTCTGCTGTTATGCACTGCCCTGCTTCTGTGAGTTCATTTTTTGTTTTTATTATCTTGTCTCCCTGTGCACAGCACTGTGTCTC
>CAUYPO010076104.1:77500-132255 GCA_963574435.1 Cheirogaleus major
TGTGCACTTGCATGTATGTTGGAAAAGAGAGACTGGCCTATCGTTGGGTTTAGAGAGATCACTGCATGTACATTTCCCACGTGAAGGAGCCGCGCAGGAAAGAAGGCGCAGTCTACGTCTCAGAGCCGAGCAGACCACTGTGCAACACGCAAGCGCCGTGACGACCTCCAGCCTGACCCGCCTTTCCACACGCAGGGGTCGCGGCCCTTCCCTGGGCCTCCCTGCGTGCTGCTGGCATGTCCACTGCACCCTGGACTGATTTATGCAGAAAAGTGACAGTTCGCTATGTGTATGCGTATCAAAAAGGCGTGATGTACACACTGAATATATCCATAAAAATAAATGAATAAATAAGCAAAATTAAGTTTTAAAAAATTTTATATTTTCAAAGAAAAAAAAACAAAAACAAAAAAACAGGAAACTGGGCTGCAATTCATTTTCTTCCTCGTCACTGTTTTGAATGCTCACAAACAAAACCGAGCTGAAATTTGAATGAAAGATAATTTGGAAAGAACACAAACATTACGATAAATAGGAAACATGCTAAAAATCAAGACCGTTCTTGGCAAACTCAAAGCAGTTGGGATTTAAATATTTTTTAAATGTTTTAATGCTTTGATTTAAATATCTGATTTCACGTTGGTATGCCACTCTTCACAAATGATTAATATGGGATAATTTTTTGGTAAATGAAGCCAGGGTTTCATAAACATTTTCTCATCTCTTTTTGCCATTTTCTTCCCTTCGGTTGCACGTTACATCTGGTTCCCTTCCTCTCCTGCCATCGAGTTATTCCCAACGATGACACGGAAGACATGTCCCAAACACCACACCCTTTGCATAACAGGGCTGGCGGGGAGCGTGCGAGCCCGCGGTGCCGTCCCCGGGAGCTGTCATGGCGTTCTGGGGCTCTGCCCTGCCTGGCGTTTGCTGCGAAGCATATCGGCTCGACCCGCACCTGGAGAAGGCGTGGGCAGAGGAGGGCACGTGCCGCGCAGTGTGTTTCCTGTAGCAAAGAAACACGTATGTGATGCCTAACCCTACAAACACAATCGGGGTTGCTACTTAAATTTCCCTCCTCCCCTCCCTGCCGGAGCACAGGAAGTTACACAGATTAGAAACACGTGAAGGTCCGAGCTACTATATGGAAACCAAATTTGTCACGCATCCATGTTCTGTGGTCACGAATTCCCATTCGCCGCCATTTGTGGATTGCCGTGGGATCCGGGTGGACGAAGAGTTTCCTAGGAGCAGATGCGAGGAGGAGCCGAGGACACTGCAGGGCCGTGCCCCAGCGAAACAACCCCTGTGGCTTTGCTCACCGTAGGAGGATTATTTCCATGGAGGGTATGTGCGACTCTGGTGCAGATGTATCCACTGTACTTTTCTCTCCTACTTGGAAACCTGTCATGTGAACATTCTGGGCCTTAACCACGTTATCTGTGCCCGGCCCTTTCCAGGTGGTCCCCGAGAAAGCAGCTGCTCCTCAACACCTCTGCCCTGTCCTGAGCCCACCAGAGAGGTCAAGCTGATCCCGCAGGTACAAGACATCCCAGGCACGCTGAGTTCCCCGCCACCCTCAGCGGGAGCACACTGTGGGCTCACAGCATCCCTGAGCCCCCGCTGACCCAAGGCAACCTCACTTCTGAGATCATCTCTCCTCTTTGAGGGGCCAAAGCAGGAATCAGCAAGAGTCCCCACCTTGGACTTCTCTCCTCCCCTTCTCAGCCCACCCTTCCCCACGGAGTTTGCTCACAGGTGAGGGGACCCTAGGACCTTGCCTTTGGGGCCTGGTGCTGGGCACACCACGGGCAGGGGCTGTGAGCAGATGACACCCAGGACACCCTCTCTGAGCACAGGGCCATTCTCAAGCCCCAAGTCTGCTGTCTCCGGGCACCATTCCCCCGTCCACGTCAGAGGGTGGCGAGTGTGACCTCGGCCTCCCTTGTGCAAATTCTCTGCACTATTCGCAATCCGGCCCCCGCCCTCCTCGTCCACCCGAGACCGTCCGGGCAGGGAGACGAATGGGCTAACTCAGGAAGACGAGAGAGAGGAGCCCACCGTTTGTCTTTGTAAACGATCCATCTCTTACTCGGTCTTACCAAGGAAGGGACCTCTGACACCTGCTACAGAGTGGACGGACCCGAGGACATCGTGCCAAGTGAAATTAGCCAGTCACATCCGACGGCGAGTCCTGTGCGACTCCGCTCACGTGGGGCCCCTGCAGGAGCCGAACTCAGGGACACGGAGAGAGGAATGCAGGAGAGAAGGAAGGGAGCGCTGTTGTTTAACGGGTCCACGGTTTCTGATTGCAAGATAAGAACGTTCTAGAGAAGGGTGATGATGATGGTTGCACAGCAATGAAAGGTGCACGATGCCACTGGCTTGCACAGAGAAAGATGGTTAAGACGTTGTCTTCGTCAGGCTGGGCGCGGTGGCTCACGCCTATAATCCTAACACTTGGGAGGCCGAGGTGGGCGGATCGCTAAAGGTCAGGAGTTCAAAACCAGCCTGAGCAAGAGCGAGACCCTGTCTCTACTAAAAATTAATTAAACAAATTAATTGGCCAACTAAAAATATATATAAAAAATTAGCCGGGCATGGTGGCGCATGCCTGTAGTCCCAGCTACTTGGGAGGCTGAGGCAGGAGGATCCCTTGAGCGCAGGAGTTTGAGGTTGCTGTGAGGCAGGCTGACGCCATGACACTCTAGCCCAGGCGACAGAGTGAGAGTCTGTCTCAAAAAAAAAAAAAAAAAAGAAATTGTCTTCATCTATTCAGGCTGCTGTGACCATGTACCCTGGGCTGGGTGGCTTGTGAAGGACAGAAATTTATTCCCCACAGTTCCAGGGGTGGAAAGCCCAGGACCGGGGTTCCAGTCGGGTACCTTACCGGGGTGGGTGAGGGCCCGGTGGGGGTGGGGCCAGGCCAGCAGACAGAGATGACTGCAACATCACACACACATCCAGAGTAAGCAAGCAAAGACCCACAACTACAACATCCTGTCATGACAGACAAACGGGTCACAAACATTCAACAGTGTCATGTAAGGGTCCCCTTACTGTGAGCTTCTTGGGACATCTGTGCAGGTTCCAAAGAGAATTGTGACTCAGCTACGTGGTGGCCACGCCCCCCGGGGCCCTTGGATGCTTGGAGCGACCTGTTGGCTTGTCAAAAAGAAACAAAAAACAAAAACGGCACTCTGGGACATGAAAGAGAACCAGGCACGACAACTTCACCTCTCATGTCTGTCCCTTACGCCCGGCTCTGCCGGAAGGAGGCGTAGGTGTCCTGTGCTCGTTTTCAGTGACTCTAAGCAGATACAGGTGGGTTTACAGAAAACGTCAAAAGCGGGCAGGTGTGGGTAGTCCCTTTACAAGGCCTGACCTCTGATTGTTAAGCTTTTACCCTGTATCGATCCGATTCTAGCTGTTTTAAATCGAATTTTTGGCCCTTCGAGTTTGAGTTTTCTTGGATCTAACTGATTTCACATGAGAAACAAAATTGTGACACCAGCTCCTCACCGCTCACATATGAAGCCTGTGCTCCCAGCGTGGACAATTTCTCCCGTTTAAGGGAAACCAGGGCTTTGCTTTGGGGGCTACGCTGACGCAAAGGGGTAGTTCGAGTGACCCGGGGAGCATCTTCCATCTGGGGAGCCACCCCTTGATGCAAACAGCAGATGAATACGACAGCGAGTCCCGCACGCCAATCTTTGTTGTGTAAATAAACACACTTCCCAACCTCAACTGTTTACCAGTGAAAAGGGAGGTCCTTATAGAGCCCTTTCTTTTAACTCTGGTCCACGCCAGCTCTTTTTCTCCGTCTTCCTTTGCTACGTTTTGCAGCCCGAGTGCTAGATTTAAGAAGTTAATAAGCAGGTGTTACTAATAAATGTCTGAACATTTACACGCAGCCACACACGGTACTTCTCTCTGTTCCCTCCTCCTGGGCCCTCGTCTTCCACTGTGGTGCTGGCAGGGGGCGAGCGCAGATACTTTTGCCAATGCGAGTGCAGCCGGCAAAGACAAAGTTCCAGAATCTCGCTGAGGATGCCTTGCAAACGCGAAGGGGCGCCGCCAGTGAGCCACCGCGCCGCGGCACGGCACAGCCGCGGAACACGCCGAGACATGCACACGCCACCTGCAACCACCAAGCCCTTCTGCACTCACAAGAAACAGACCCGGCTCTGCGGGCGGCCGACTGCAGCCAGGATGCAGACCCTCGTGCGGCCGCCCGGGAAGGAGGCTCGCTGCAGCCGGAAAACCGAAAGCAGGTTAGAGTCGAAGACTGTTCCGACGGGGCAGGTCGGAAAACACAGCCCTGCCGGGACGCCCCATCCTCCCCATTCCCATGTCCGTCACAGCGTTTTACGGATTCTTCTTTCTAAGGTGGATTCTCTGCTAAGACATCTGCAGCTGATGTTTTTCCCGTGGTCAGACCGGGACAGTGGAGTTTGGGGGAGAGGGCGCAGACGCGAGTGCTGTCTTGTCCCACCGCCCCGGGGGCCGTGAGCAGCAGGGCTCCCCAGCGCTGCCGTGCGC
This sequence comes from Cheirogaleus major, assembly GCA_963574435.1. Lineage (NCBI taxonomy): Eukaryota > Metazoa > Chordata > Mammalia > Primates > Cheirogaleidae > Cheirogaleus > Cheirogaleus major. The sequence goes on from CAUYPO010076104.1 coordinate 82,043, forward strand.
TGGCGACCGGGCGTGGAGGCAGAGACGCCATGTCAGGGGTCCCCTCTGACAAGTTACTCCCTTAACCCTCTCCGTGAGGTGCTGCTCGGAGGGAAGTCGCCACACAGCCCACCCTGCAGGATGGGGAGCCACGCTCCAAGGAGGTGGGCAGAGCGTCTGTGTGCATTACTTGGAATTCCTCTGCAGGGGAGAGCTGCCTTTTCTCCCTCCTTAGTTTGCCTGTTCGGTGCTTGTGTCAGTCTGCACCGATGGGTATCTGCTGCATGATCCCAGTTGCGATGTGACGTTATATTATTTGCTGTCATTCATGTGCTTCCGCCCTCGGCCATCGAGAGCTCTTTCCGTTTGCTCCTGCGTCCAGGTGGCCCAGGTGGCCCAGGTGGCCCAGGTGCTTGCTGCTACTGGGGCGTGCTTGTTTCTCGGCCCTCTCGGCCGGGAGAGCAGGGAAAACCGCCAGCGTGACCAGCCACGAGCACGCAGACATGTCTGTAGTATTTGTGTCCATCCTTGGCGGAGCACGTACTCATGCTGACCTCTCCCTCTGACCCCGGACCACGTGGGTCATTCCAGCCACACCCTTGTGGCTTCTCGAGGTCATCTCTCCTTTCACCCTGAGCCCAACATGTCTGTTTTATAACTCTTCGTTATGCCGGCTTAAATGTAGAAACTGCGGTAAGCTTGAACGTGATTTGTTGCGGGCCGGCATGAGGCTCACCCATTGTGCTGCAGTCTTGTCCTCAGGGTCCACGAGCCAGGATAGATCCATGCACTTTGGGGGTGTTCGTATGCTTGTTTGTTTTAATTTGCCGGAACAAATTCGAGTTGGGGCTTTCCCACTAGCAGAAGAGTCCCGTGCACTGTGAGTTTTACGGAAAGACTGCTAAGGGCAGGATAAAGACAGAAACACGAGCGAGCACAGATTAAGCCTGCGTCTGCCAGCGCTCAGGCGTGCAGACGGCAGGACAGCGACCAACTCACGCCTGTTTGCCGGGGACGGTGCTGCTTTTACAACCGAAAGTTCCAGACCACCCGGCCAGCTGGTCTCGGGCAAGTGGAGCCAACACAGGGCTTCCCCCCTCTCATGGGGTGAGTTCTGTAAAGTGTTCCCAAAAGTGTCTTTAGATGTTTCTCTTGATTAACTGCCTGAAGATCGGGGATCTTTGAAATCACTCAGGACTGATAATAATGTTTGCTGCTCAGCCTTCGTCATATAACTGTTCTAAAAATAAAATATTTTTTCAGCTAGGGCTTTGAAGAAGTCAGTGGGACGGTCAGCGTTTCAACCGAGTTTGCTTTCCTTGCCCACCGAATGTTACCGTGGCCGCCTGGCCAGTGTGGCCAGGGCAGGTGCCCTGGGATTGCTGGCCACCACGGCCTGGGGCGGGATCGCGGCCTCCTGCAGGGGGGACCACGGCAGTGTGTTTGTCGCAGTAGGTCCGTGAGCGCTGGCGCACCAGGCAGGCCCCATGTGCTGAGCACATGTGTCTTCCCGAGCAGTTGGCAGAGCCATGGGTCCTTGCCCAGCTTTTATGTTTGGGAAGGGAGAGGAACAGCCCAAGTCTGCTGTATTTTTGATGCTATTGAGGTTGTCATTTGAATAGGTTTTTGAAAAATATGTAACATAATAACTGGATTAATACCAGCATGTTGAAAGATAAACTAATAACTGAACATGTCTGTTAATTTTTTTGTATTTGTAGTGAAAACATAATTGTAATTGAAAACAACCTTCCTGAAGAGAGAAAAAATGATTTTTATGCCCCAAGCAAAACATACCCATACACTCAAAAAATAAAAGGCTGAAGCTTTTTTTTGTTTTTTTTTTTTTTCCTTTCCGAGAACATCTGGCTTACAGTATGCTAAAAGCAAATTTGGATTAACCTAGAAGTTAAGTGTGTGTCATAAACAAACCATTGATTAAACTATATTAAAATCTATGGACCACATAGAAAGGCACAATATTTTCTACTGTGTACGGATTTTTATAAGATTGTAAGGAAAGTGAACAAAACTGTTTCTCTGAATCCTACATCAAAAAATTAAAATAAATCTGTGTGATAAAGTTGACTGTTCTCTTTGATCTGCCCGGATAAAGAGCTGTATCTCGCAACGTGAAGTCCAGACTTGGCTATCCAACATTAGACCTTGAAGATTGAAGAACATAATTCCTTAGTGCTCTATTCCCCAGTGTTTAGCCTTCGTACAGTATGCTAGCTCACTACCCAGTCTTAAAACTTTCTGTATTGGTGTCAAAATCCTGAACATAAGTCCAGACCACAACCTGTAGGGCAAGAATTTGGTCTCGGACCTTGTGGCTCCTTCTACCCGGGCCGCTGCGCTCCCCGACTCTGAGAACCGTGGGTGGGTCCAAGATCTCCGGATGCCACCGCCAGTGGAAATCCAAATCCCAGCCTTGTTGGCCGGAACTGGTCCCTCTTCAAGAGCTACCTACGAGGACAACCCTCCACCTGGGAGGTTCTGATAGTGTCTGCAGGGCAGGGACCCCCAGTGTCAGTCTGGGGGAGCGGCCCGGGGAGACCCCGCTCTCAGCTGACCCTGCCGACCGAAGCAACGGCAGTGACACAAGGCCAAGGCCCCATGGGTCCGCAGGAGACCCCGAGAAGAAGGTGTGGACCCTTCAGGGAAGCCAAGTACGAGAAAGTTCTGGGTCTGTCACATTCACGAGCACACAGTTCAGGAAGCAAAGTCCTGCTTTTCCACCAAGAATAAAATACCCAGATCAGCCTGCTGCGACACGGTCTCCCCACCTGCTTCCTGCAGCGTCACGCTAGAGAGTGTTAGCCGCAAATCCTGTTTCTTGTAGCATTTTATAATATTCACGTGCCTTAGACAATAAAAGTGCAGAGACTGGAAAGTGCAAATAGTAAGTTGTGTCCTAGGAAGTCTGCTTTGGTGCCCACCGTCCCGGGACCAAGGATGACAGGACTTTTCTGCCCAAAGCGCAGTGAGCGTTCGGCTGCGCACGTTACGCACAGAGTTTTGTCTTTCCCTGACAAGGGCAGTGTGCCGAGAATGGGTGGAGTACAGTGTTTCTTCTAATTCCAGAAAATGTGCTTGGTGTTCGTAAATAATCTATTCAATCACTTTAGCAAAAGGGAAATGTTAAAATGATGGAAAATTCTGCTCCCCTTAGACCTGTCTGCAGCCTTTAAATCCTTCTCTGCTCCAGCCCTCTTGCTGACATTCCGAGATGATTTTAATTAAGGGCCTTTGACAAGGTACCATAGTCATTTAAAATTACTGGCTCAGGAAAATCTTTATAAAGATGGCTTTAAAGAGTTCAGAAATCCCAATAGTTCTCAGCAGCACGAGGGTGCACTATAAAATCGTAAATGAGTACATGCGCTCGCTGAGGTTATAAAGTGCTGTTGTTTTTCCGGTTTGACATTTCATGGATTCCAAGTGAGCCCAGCTTAGTGGCATAACATAAATCACAGAACAGATCTGGATATTGTAAAACTGGAATCCAGGAGCATTTTAGAGGCTATGAAGTTAACAGTAATCAGTAAGCATTCTGCTAAGTATGAGTTATTGCCAACATTATAATTATAGTGTAAAATAATAATTTTTATAGTAGAGAAGCACCAAAAACTAATTGCCAGGATGATTATAATGGCTATGAATTAATAGATCAATTGAAATTGTGATGACTATTTTAATAGCGAGACTGAAGTGTCTTTTGTGTTAAAAACAATAAGTCTAAAAGCATAATCAACACTCTTTTATCAGAAAGAGACAATTTCTTTTAACTTTAAGCTAACCAAAATGATCCCAAATTTGCATTGTCATTATTCTTTCTTCTTTGAAACTATCTATTTGCCCTCCTGTGCTCTTTAGGATTCCATATTCTACCCCGTGGCGTAGATTTTGTGGGTAAATGTTTCTCCCACACCAGAATATAAGCGCCTTGAAGGGGAGAGCTGTGTTTTATTAGGTTCTAAGTATCCTAGATGACCCCAAATGTACCGAAAATCAACAATCATGGCTTGAATCGAATCGAATTCCATGAACTGAATGATTTAAACTGCATTGCAGTGCGTCTGTGGACAGCAATGGACACACAGAAGGGACAAGAAGGCAGCAGGACAAGGCCAGAGCCAGGACTGACTTTCGACGTGGACTTAATAGCAGGAAGAGAGGAGACAGAAACCAGGAAGCTAGTTTGTGAGATGGAAATCCCTGAGCTGTTGCAGGCTTGATTGCTGCTCAGGTTCATTTTATAATGACTCATTCAGTTCAATTTCATATGACGTAATTCAGAGATTCAGAAATTGATAGCATATCGATTGGCGCGAATGTTACCCTTGCAGAATTTTCTCTGAAAATGAACTGGTTAATCCACAGGCTGCAGAAGGCGCTGGCCTTCTCAGTGTCGGATGGTTCTCAAATGCATCCATCAGTCCACTTCTCCTCCATCTGCACGCTCAAGGACCGCAGTGCCCGCCCTGCGCAGTCTCACCTACCGCGCACTAAGATAAAAGACACAGAAGCTCTGAGAAAACCATCTTTTTCTCACTCTCCCAAAATAATAATCTGATAGTAATTTTGTTTTCTTTTTTCTTTTTTTTTTTTTTGAGACAAAGTCTGGCTCTGTTGACTGGGCTATAGTGCCGTGGCGTCAGCCTAGCTCACCGCAACCTCAGACTCCTGGGCTCAAGCGATCCTCCTGCCTCAGCCTCCCGAGTAGCTGGGATTATAGGCATGTGCCTCCATGCCCGGCTAATTTATATATATATATATATACACACACACACATATATACATATATTTAGTTGTCCAGATAATTTCTTTCTATTTTAAGTAGAGACAGGGTCTCACTCTTGCTCAGGCTGGTCTCGAACTCCTGACCTTGAGCGATCCACCCGCCTCAGACTCCCAGAGTGCTAGAATTACAGGCATGAGCCACTGTGCCCGGCCTTGATAGTAATTTTTTGTTGCGTGTATTTTGAGATTGTCATTTATGAACCTATCAACTTTGTATTTTTTGAATAAAATCATACTAGTGCTGGTTAAATCACTCATCAATGTGAAAATTCTGTTTCTGGAAAATGGAAAGGATATTTAACTTCCACGTGCACGTTCGTTCCCCGAGGCCTAGACACAGGACTTGCGAAGATGCCCCGTTGCTGGGGGCTCCCAGAACTCAGCGTGAACAGGGGGGCTGTGGCTCCCATGGGCGGAGCAGGCTGGGTCCACCCAGAACCTGAGTCCCCACGTCCCACTCTGTGCTCGAGGGGTGAGCTGGGGAGACAGCACGGGCCCTGGTCCCACCCGAACTGCCCCGCACACCCTCCGGGAGCACCGGGGCTCCGAGTGCCAGAAACGGTGAGACCCTGGTGGACACGGCCTGCCCAGGGTCCCCCTCAGATCGAAGCTGCTTGTGTTACGTGAGTGTGAACAGCCAGAGGGACAAACCCAGGCCCCTCCAACGTGGCCCGTGTGGTTTTCCTACCACCACTTCTATTAGCACCGGGGGCTCGGGGTTCCAGCTGGAAATGGAGTGGTAAGAAGACGGAATCTTTGTGAGCGAGAAGAACAAGAGAGAAGTGTCACTGGTCCTCTCCCGTGCATCTCCCCTGACCACGATTTTCTTAACAAAGGCTGTAAAAATGAGCAAAACTGCCTCCGTATCTGAAACTTTCGCCCTCCAGCTTTCTGTCACGCAGACTTCGTTAAAATCCCTGACGCTGCTTTCCCCGGTTTGCAGTTCTGGTCCGTGTTTTGTCCTCACTCCTCAAACAGCACAAGGACACGCTCTGAAGGTCACCAGGATGTCTACTCTGTATGGAAACTCGCGGCTCCCCGTCTGTTTTGAACGCGCTTCTTTGCTCCATCTGTGGTCCAGGAGCCACGCGACCGCTCAAAAAATCATAAAAGCATAAAATGTTTGAGCTCACAGGAAATCCATAACACTCCAGCCAAATCCCTCATGTCACAGACACCATCTGGACGCCCACGGCCTGCCCAGAGCCGACGAGGGGACAATGGGAACCCAGACCAGGGAGCCTGCCCCTCTGGCACTGCAGACAGGCCTACCCGGAGGTGTCCTTTGGAGCACAAACAACGCGCCGCCAGTCCACACACGCGCAAAGGCGAGACGCCATGTGGCCTCCGCCTTATTGTTAATAGAAGGTGGTAGAAAATGGAAGGTCTCCAGGACTCGGAAGCACCGTGAGTGACACCAGAAGAGGAGCAAATGCAGAACTGTCAGATTTGTGGGAAAGCTGCGCCTTGTCCCTGACGAGGCCCACGTACCTGCCTCTGGGCAAACAAGCTGCCGATGTCCTCCTCACCTCCAACAGGCTTCCTGCTCATTCTGCAGGGACCGATACGCTGATCTGCATCTTTGCAATGAATTTCTCCAAATATGGTTTAGCGTCAAAGAAAATTCTTGTTCTTTTTTCGTGAACACGAGAGATGGATATTACATGAGCTCAGAAAAGAAGCGTCGATGCTTGTCGGCCCGCGTCTGTCTGCGCTGCAGGGTCTGCCGCACCGTTTTCCCCTCGATTTTAACGGATGCCAAGCTATCTGGGAAGCAGGGCTTGGACACCACTGAGGAACAGGACAGGACGCTTACGCGGGCCACGTCGACTCTCCCAGAGTGGCCGGCACAGTTCTGATCTCGAGTTACCACGTCACGCGGGAAGGAAGCAGGACAGCCACAGAAGTAGATCTTCACCGCAGGCTCTCGCTGGTGTGGCCGGCGCTTCCGAAAGATACATTTGTGTTGAAATATACCTGCTCATATAGTCCTCGGCTGCATTTCTTTCGTCGAGATCTGGGATATCTGGGTAAGGGTGTAAAGTCTCGTGTGGCCGGCTGTGCGGTTAGCCGGTCAGCTCACACCGCGTGGAAGGGATCGGCCGGAGCTTGGCGGCAAAGCATGTGGAGATCGAGTTACCTACATATTCAAATAATAATTTAAAGGTTTAAAAACATTTAGCTGGGTTTATGTTCATAGGGCGCCTTTTCCGTATGTTTTAATCTTTAAAGTGTTGCTTTAAATATGAAAGCTCATGTTTTTGCCCAAGTAAAACATTTCCTTCCTAATTTGCTGACACATCATCTTAGAAACATTATATATTGTTAAAGATGTAAACTTTATCATTTCAGATGAACACAGACTATTAAGATTAACCTAACAAATATTCCTTATGCCTTATCTTGAAATAATGAACGGTTAATATTTTGAAAGAATGAAATAATTTGCTTATGGTCACTCATGAAATTAGAGAATACATATTTAATAATGCCTTTTACAATTTACATCAAGCAAAATAAACGTGCTTTAAAAACGAAAATTTGATACAGACAGGAAGAGACAAAAGGCCGGTGTCTGGGTGAGATACGGACTTGGACGAGCCACAGACTTGGAGAACTCTGACAATAAATTCAGAAGTAACACTTATTCTTGTAAAAGTGAACTGCAGGTCTATTTTTCAGTTGTGTAGACTCTCTCTTGTTTCATTGATAATAATAAGAAATGTGATGCTCTTGGCAGCCCACAAAAGCATTCTAAAACCCCGACAGCATTGCATGGTTGAAGTGTCCTCTATTCCTTGGCCACCCTGTGCCCTGCAGGGTCACCAGGAAGCATGGGAAAAACAGGCTTGATATTGTCACCCTCCACACTCTCATGCTATGGCCACGAAACAGACAAGTGCGGGAGCAAATGCCACAAGGGTTAGATCACTCGGTGGCAGAGTCAGATCTATCCTGGGGACTCTGAATTTTAATTCGGCGTTCATTCCACCCAGGAAGGCTGCCTGAATTATATCGCAGTAAGGGAAAGAGGAACCTGTTACTCCAATGATGTTTTTTCAGAAAAATAGGAAAGCTATGCACTATTAAGCAAGAAGCCGTGGAAGGAATGTTTGAAAAATGTGCAGCGTGGTTAAATGACTCTTCGAACAATATCCGGACTTCATCTGTCGGATGGTTTGCCGGGCAGCAGTTGGCCCAAATATTTCAGGTGCCATAAATACCATCATACAATTAGTTAATTCGGGTATCATGAGCAACGTCTCAGCATCGTTCGCGAGGTGGCTTTTTGATGGGTTTTCCACAGACTGTGATGATTTGCCATTGCACTGTGAGGTTTATGGGCTCAATAAAGGGAAGGCTCTAAAAAGATTATAGGCACTGAAAAAGGAAATATAACCTTTTCTTCAGGAGAATGGAGCACAACAGACTAAACATTTTTGGAATTTCTTGCCTGCCACGAAGAGGTGATGGTTCCCCATTGACATTCTCGGTTGTTTTATGTCCTCAACAAAAGTGTTCAAGGGGTGGAATAAAAACTCCAGATATAAGACAAACTATCTTCTCTTTTCGCCAGGAAGCTGATACCTCTTGTAGGGAAGAGGAGGCCTTCCGTAAGCGGACGCGGAGTTTGGGTCGACGCCCCTTGAATCCACGCAGGGTCTTCCGCAGTCATCTGCTCCGCGGAAGCACCAGCATCCTCTTTGTCTTAAGCCATTTTTAGGAATCATGAAAATATTTATAGGGATTACACAAAAGTGTTGTTTAGAATCTGATTTGTCCTAATTATCCAGACTGTAGAATCTGAGTAGGGATGTGAGGATGTTGATGCCCAGATGGTGACTCCCAAGCCCAGGAAAACACAATACTAATGGCACTGAGGGCAGAAAAGTAACTGAGAACTATCCTTCGTAGACGCCATTAAGAAAAAAATAAAAGAAAACTCAAGAAATTAATTGTGTCAATGTTTGGCATTGGATACGTTGGTTTTGGTTTGTTTTTAAAGAGCTTTGTAGTAGAACTTCATCCTAGTTTTTCATATTAGCTTATCTCCCAACCTGCAGAAGGAGTGAAAGATCCCTGGCGATAGATTTTCCTGGTACTGGCTAATGGAGTCTCCACGTTTGCACGACTCCTTCCTAAACACTCTCATCTGCCTGCTCCAAGGCATGGACTTCAGCCTGTTCCTAGAGGCTGTTTTTGCCTGGCACAGAGCAGGAACGGAACCAGTGTGTGGCTCAGGGCTGCTTGTTGTCCCAGTTCTTTTGCCCACCTGCACCGATTTCTCTGTGTGGGTGTACACTCCCTCCCAAAGATATTTTGAACATTTTCAAGTTTTTGTTTTTTTTTAATCAATGTACATTACATGCAGGGATTGATTAAGTGATTCTGTTTGAACAACATATTATAAATTTTACTCTCCCTTAGAAGAAAACATTGAAAATAAAGTCCTCCTAAAATCTGTCTTGAAAGACATTTTTTTTTATGATTACATAAATCAGGAAGTTTTAAAAAAAATGCTAGTTTGGAACTACCCTGTACGATACTACAGTGGTGGACACAGGTCATTCTAGAACATTTGTACAAACCCACAGAAGGTCCACCACCAAGAGTGAACCCCGATGTAGGCGATGGATTGGGGTGACGATGTTGTGTCCACGTAGGGACACCCAGTGACAAGTACCCTCTGATGGGGCATAGATGGTGGGGGAGGCTGTAGGTACGCGGGGACAGGGGTATACGGGAACTCTCCGTGTCCTCGGCCCAACTTTGCTATGAACCTAAAACCGCTCTAAAAAAATAAAGTCTATTAAAAAAATGAGGATAAGGGAGGGGGGTGAAATATTGCATGTAGCTGGGCTGGGGGATCAGCGGGGGGCGGACCAGGGAAGACAGTCTGGTTCTGCGGCGTGCACGGCCAGCAGCCCTGGCGTCCCCAGCAGCACCTCTGAGGCCTGGCGTTGCTCCCAACTCAGATGCCGTCACCCACACGCACGTCGTACTGCTCCGGAGCTGCACGTAGTGTTGGCTTTATGCATGTTGCGTTTGATTATGGTTCACAGCATCTTCCTGGAGGTGATACTGTGATTTATCATTGAAACAAAGTTGCCGTATTATACACCAAGAAAAAGAGATCCTTGTGCAATTATACGAGTTAAATTATACTCAAAGAGAAAGAGCATCGTTTGATATTTTGAAAGAAAGATTATCATTAAAAGACAGTCTATATTTTCCAATTTCCTTGCTAAGCAACAGTCACGTGCTTCCTCTTCCTGGGACTTCAGAAAGAAAGAAAGGACACAGACAGCCACCTCTGCGGAGCTGCACTCTGAGTGGGAGTGTTCCTCTCCGCCCCAGGCAGACAGACTGAAGGCAGGAAATTCTCAGAACACCTCTGAACAGGTGAAAGAAAGCTCACTCCTGGGAGACGGGTGTGACCCACATCTTGGGGACTCTCGTGACTGTGTGGAAAGATGATTTCTCAGAAACGCCTCTCTGTCTTTGAGCAGTAGGCGATTGCTTAAACTCCGGCGACGTGAAAGTCAGTCGAGGTGGGTCGGTGGTTTGAAGAAAGCAGGAAATGCTCGTGAAAGTTCTTCGGCAAAACCTGTAGGGTGCCGAGGCCACTGGTAACTCAGCATTCTGAGGAGTCAGATGCTGAATATGGAGAAGGAGTAGGAATAACGGAACTGTTTTATTTTTGCTTAATTTTTTAACGTATGCACAGCAATGTTGACAGTATGATAAATATCCGTTTAAACAGGACCAAAATATCTCTTTCAATAAGTAAAATCAATAATAATTTAAGCAATTATTTTGTCATATTTTTGTTTAATTAGCATTGTGATTTTTCTCTCTTAGTGGTGTGTAAAACAATGCCAGACCTCACAATTCATAGTTATGGTTGATAAAATATTAGTTTGGTGCAAAAGCAATTGCGGTTTTAGCATTGTTGAAATTTGCCCTTTGATATTGGAATACATTCTTAAATAAACGTGGTTACGTTATACATCATTTTAATGCACATTCCTCGCTTTATGTTTTTTTGTTAATGACTTATACTACTTGCTGTTTATTTTATATTTATTTTAGACTGTGGAAATGATGTTAGACAAAAAGCAAAATCGAGCAATTTTTTTATTCTAGTTCAACATGGGTCGTAAAGCAGCGGAGACAACTCGCAGCATCAACAATGCATTTGGCCCAGGAACTGCTAATGAACGTTCAGCAGGTTTTGCAAAGGAGAGAGAGCCTTCAAGATGAGGAGCGCAGTGGCCATCGGGAGTTGACAAGGACCAATTGAGAACCATTATCAAAGCCGTCCCTCTTACAACTACACAAAATGTTGCCGCAGAACTCAGTGTCGCCCATTCTACGGTCATTCCGCATTTGAGGCTAATTGGAAAGGTGAAAAAGCTCTATAAGTGATAAGTGGGTGCCTCGTGAGGTGACCGAAAATAAAAAAAAATCGTTGTTTTGAAGCATTGTCTTTTCTTCCTGTCCACAACAACGAGCAAACCATTTCTGGATGGGATTGTGACATACAACAAAAAGTGGATTTTATACGACAACTGGTGACAGCTAGCTCAGTGGTTGGACACAGAAGAAGCTCCAAAGCACTTCCCAAAGCCAAACTTGCAACAATAAAAGGTCATGGTCACAGTCTGGTGGTCTGCTGCCACCGGTCTGATCCACTACAGCTTTCTGAGTCCCATAGAAACCATTGCATCTGAGAAGTCTGCTCAGCAAATGGATGAGATGCACCAAAAACTGCAAAGCCTGCAGCCGGCATTGGTCGACAGAAAGGGCCCGATTCTTCTCCATGACAACGCCCGACCATAAGTCGCACAACCGAAACTTCCAAAGGTGAACCATTTTGGCAACCAAGTTTTGCCTCATCCACCATAGTCACCTGACCTCTCACCAACCGACTACCAGTTCTTCAAGCATCTCAACAACTTTTTGGAGGGAAAACACTTCCACAACCAGCAGGATGCAGAAAATACTTTCCAAGAGTTTGTCGAATTCCAAAGCAAGGATTTTTACGCTACAGGAATAAAGAAACTTACTTCTCGTTGGCGAAAATGTGTTGATTGTAATGGTTCCTATTTCGATTCATAAAGATGTGTTCGAGTCTAGTTATAATGATTTAAAATTCACGGCCCGACACCGCGATTACTTTTGCACCGACCTATACATGCTGTCTTCTGAATTAAAATATTTAATGATGCCTGTATGTGTGATATTACTCCATGAATAATTATTAGTACCATGTAATTAGAGTATATTTTCTTTTTAACATCTACTTTTGTTCATTCCATGTGTCACAGAATGACATATCAAAAAATTGTTGAGATTCACATTTACACCCATAAGTTTATTCATTCGCACGAGAATAGACGGACGGCGGGGTTGGAAGAATGTCCGCGGCCCCTGCCAGCGTGGGGGCCCAGCAGACAGGCAGCTGCACCCACTGTTCAAAGGCCTGCTTGTCCCTTACAATCCACGCTTTATGTGTCTGTGACGGGTTAAGGGGCTGCTCCTCATCCTGCCAGGCTGCAAGACACCTGGAGGGCAGGAACCCACCTGGACACCTGCTCGTGCTCAGGCCGCTGCGGGGCTCAGCCGGCAGCCCCAGACCCGGTGGGGAAAGGCGCACCTGTGGACGAGCCCTGCCCGCAGCCTCGCCTGCCGCTGCGGTACGTAATCTCCCGGAATGCCCTAATTTCCCCCGTTCGCTAAACCTGCGTCAGGGCTGAGACAGGCTTATCCCTCCGAACAGATGAGATCAGCGGATCATGGGAAGGCAAGGAGGGATTATGATGCTTGTAATACACGGAGTCAAATTAAACGCGTGTTGTTTGCGCATCAGAGGAGCCTGTGGCCGGGCGCCCGTGTCTTCCACGGGGTATAATAAACCACAGTAAAACACGAGCGGACGGAGACCTTCCAGCAGGGAGGAAGAACAGAGTAAAGATGCTGTTTCTTAAATCCCTGTCTGTTCCACCTGTGAGTGGGCGCTTCCGTCCACCGCAGCCTCTCGTTCTGCCGCCGCGTGGGCTACACCGCAGACGGCAGCTCTGCCCTGCGGGGTGGCTCCCGGCTCTCTGCGTAATGTCACCCAGACTCCGCGTCCAGTCTGCACAGCACACGTCCAGCAACCCGGCCACTGAAGGCCTGCGGAGAGTGCCGGGAATTCCTGGGCCCGCGAGTCCGGTGTTCCCCTCCCCCTTGGGGTGCTGACGGCTGTCTTGCTGTCTTGGCCGCCTCGATCTCTGAACGCTGCCTCCCATTTCATTCGGATAAGAGACAAATAAGTGTCTTTCTTTGAAAATTCTGTTAAGAATTCCCCAGGAAATAAGAAAGCCCGGGACGGACCAAGGGCAGGAGAGACATTCTAGACAGTGTCCCCACTGCTTGACGATCAGACTGGACAGGTTCTGGCACTGGTGAAAATAGGCAAAATCTCTAAAGTGGGGTTTGGCGGTACCTTCCACGGCTGTGATCGCTCAGATCTGAGCAGGTCGAGTCTTCCTGGACACAGACGGCTCCTGCTCAGCTTCCCCCCACCCCCCTACCCCGCCCCCCTCCCGCATCCCACGGCATTTCTCGTGTCCTCCCATGTGGCCCCCGGCCAGGCGTGGACCAGCTGTGCACTGTCTCTTGCGTCACCGCCATCTCGGCGTGTTAAACGATGCCGCACCTCCAGGACGGCGAGCCAGAATACCGAGCCGTGTGCCGCGGGAAAGACGCCTCTTTCCCGCGGAAGGGGAGTTCCTCCCCGAGAGCAGTAGCCGAATTCTCCTTTCACACTTGAAGCTGCAGTGGTAACGAATGGAGGTGCTATTCTTGGAGAAAATACCTGACACTGAAAGCTGAATTAGGATTCCTGGCTTCCCCTTGGAATGGAGGGAGCCGGAATGAGTATCCCGCCAACCCTCATGGCAGTGGCGACAACGAGGGAGGAAGGGGAGAGAGTTCACAGCTGTATCCGGAGCCCGAGAGCAGGCTGGAGCGCAAGGCCATCGCCCAGCTCGGAGTCTGGGCAGTGACAGGCAGCCCGCGCCCAGAAAGCGGAACACAGTCATTCACTCAGGGACACGTGTGCCGGACGTCAGCGTGGGGACACGGCTGGACTGTCTACCGACTGCCGCAGACCCTGCATCAGCTGGCGAGGGGGCCAGGAGCCCGGCTCTGGCTCCGGGAACGGGGGCAGCGCGCAAGTTCTTCCCGAGCCCCTCGCTGGGTGCTCAGAAATAGACCCGGGCGGTAGAAGTCCGGGGACATCATCCCAGGACTGGGAGTCAGGGTAGGGGACCAGCGTCCGTGTGGAAGATTGCTCCCCTGGGGAACGAGGCTCCCAGCCGCCGGGGACCGCAGGCGCCATCGCCATTTGGGAGCCGGTGGAAACCGCTTGCACACGGGGCAAGGGGACGCTTGCAATGATCCACCCTTGTGCAAAGCAAAGGAGCGGCCGAAGTGTGCACTTGCAGCTTTGGTACAAGTAAAATCTGTGAGAAAACAGCAAAAAGGGACTGACGGGAAGAATTGAGCGCACAGGGTCGTGGCGATTGTACCCTGCGGGCGCGTTGAGCATAGGCACGTTAATTAAAGGCGGGTATCGCAAACACTAGCGCAAATGTGTATGAATAATAAGCTAACAAACGGGAGATTTTATCCAAGCACACCAACAATCACATTGAGTTAAAGCAGTCTAAATGCATTGATTAATAGAGTTTATCACGTTGGATAAAAACACAAGACTCGACGATAAGCTACCTACCAAAAAAATCCCCTTTAAATGTAAAGAAAATGATAGGTTAAAAGTAAAAGGATGTAAAGCCATGTGCCATGCAAACACTAACCCAGAGAAAGCCGGGATGGTGGCATTGGTATTAGACACAGTCGACCGCAGAACAAAAATATTGTTAGGGCAAAGAGGGACGACACAGCACGGCCACGGTGTCGGCTCTCCAGGAAGACACATCCAAACCCTTAAGGTTTATGAAACTAAAAATAGAGTTTTGGAATCCTTGAAGACAAAGCTGATAGAGCTGCAATGAGAATAGATAGAGTCACAATTACGGCTGGAGATTTCAGTAGCCCCTCTCAGCAGCCGGCAGGTCAACTGGACAGACAGCCAGCAAGGCGGCAGAAGAAATGGTCACTGGCCAACAGGACTTACAGGCATTTATAGGAAATCCCACCAAAACTCAGCAGAATGCATATTGTTTTCATGTTCACACAGACATCTACCAAGACAGACTGTATTTTGATCCATCAAACAAATCTTAATAAATTTAAAATAATTTAAATCATATGAAGTATGTCCTTTGACCAAATGTTATTAAATTATAAATCAATAGTCTATGAAAAATGCTGACACATTTGAAAATTAAATGAGACACTGCTAAATAACCCATAGGTCAAAGAAGAAATCAAAAGAAAAGTTACAAATTATTTTGATCTAAATGAAAATAAAAGCACATCTAACTTGGTTTACAACCCTCCCATGAAGAAAACCCCAGGTCCAGACGGCTTCATCGATGAATTCTGTCAAACATATAAGCAATAAATAATTCTAATCTTAAAGTCTTCCAGAAAATCAAAGAGGAGGGAACATTTCTGTACTCCTTCTACGGAGCCCGCATTGACCTGATATCAAAACCAGACAAAGGCATCCTAAGAAAACTATAGACTATATTCCTCGTTAATACAGATGTGAAAATTCTAAACAAAATCTTAGCAAATTGAATCTAACGATATCTACAAATGCATAATACACCGTGGCCAATTGGAGTTCTTCCCAAGAAGGTAAGTTGGGTTTGACATTTAAAAAGGAATCAATGCCGTTTGCCGTATTGATAGATAAAAAAAGAAAAACAGTATGGTCATATCTATAGAAGTAGGAATATTGTTGGACAGAAGCGGACATCAGTTCATGGCTATAGACTCTCAGCTACCTAGAAATAGAGGCACTTCCTCCACCCGATAAAGGGCATCTGAGAAGAGTCCACGGCTAACGCCCCACTTGATGGCCACAGACCGTCTGTTGATCTGCCCTGGCAGAGGAGGATTCACAAAGGATCCACCTACAGTCGACCGGACCTCACAGTGGCCGGATCTGCGGCCGTCCCACATCACACCTGCGTCTGTGTCGCCGGGACCCATCAGCCAGCGGCGCCTGCGGGTAAACGCCCCATACATCAGTACGCGGGGCGCAGGATACCGGTCTTCCTGGTTTGCTGTTCAAACCACATCCATCAGGACCGTTTGCACGTCAAACCTGTGTTTAAAGAAAAAGTAATTTGCCTTCAGAGCAGTAAACATAAGCATTATATATCACTGCCACATTGAATAAAGACCGCGCGATGTGCCGTGAGCTCCTAATGAGTTGAGGGGCCGTCGGCTAAATACACAACTTGGAAGACGTTTCACAATGATGGGAAGAGCGTGGCCTTTGTGGGGGACGGACAACGTGCTCGCCGAGCTTCAGCTCCCCCGGTCCCAAAGCCGGATAAAAATAAGCCCGACGGGGCCCGGTGGAGAGGGGAGATGTGTAGGGTTCTCAGCAAATACGACCCACAGAAACCCCTGGCGTTGCTGGTGCACTCTGCCTGGCTTACTGCATGCCCGGCTGTCATGCAGGTGAACTCTGTTCAAATATGTAAGTCTAAATTTTAAAAATTAAAAATTAGGAGTGATCATTTGCTTTACAAAAATGACTTTTATAAGCACATTTTATTATCATCAAGAAATAAAGATCATGATTTGATTTATACATACACAAAATTCTAGAGATATGTGAATCGCGTTGAGTTTGTATACTTAATGGGGCGTGAGTATGTGAAAACTGTGTGCTTGATCATTAATCAGCACGTCTGTTTTACTGGCAGACGTGTGTTAAATTTGCACGAATGGCGTTGAAGGTGAGACCTCCAGAGCGCTGTCTTCCACACAAAGCAGCAGAAATCAGCAGAGTCGGACGCAGAGCGGGCTGCACCCTCCTCCGGGTTCTTAGTGCCCGCGGGAGGGCCGCGCCCCTCCCCCTCTGCCCCTCAGCAAGTGCGGTGGCCACAGGCCCCAAAGCCCTCGGCGAGACACGTGGGTGGGCTGACAACAGCCGCTCACTGTCCCCCTGCCACACGACTGGCTGTTTTTGGCAATTTCACGTTGTGTGGTAGACCATGGTATAGACACGACGTTCAGTTCAGGTCTCATTTGATCCACTCAGAACGGGGGGCGGAGGGGGATAAACCCGGGTGTTCTCAATTGAAGTTAACAGTTTCTAGCACATGTAGTCTTTATTCCAGAACATAAGAGTCACTTAGCATGCATGCAGCGTGGACGGGTCATGGGAACAGCTCCTAAAAGTGGTTTCTCTTTGGCTTCTGAGAGCCTTTCGTTGAGTGTTTGAAGCTTTAGGTGAAAATACTCTCCACTGACTTAGCAGCAGCGATACCCTGTGTCTCACACTTTCTGCAGGGGTGAAGCAGTACCTGTCTGCAAGGGGGTCTCTGTCTAGGCAGGGGAAGATAAGAGGGGAAGAAAAGCTTAGAAATTAAATCCCTCCAAATTGATTTGTTGCTTTTGTTTTGGATCAGATTATCAAAGTCTGTAATACTTATGGCTCAGATTCCAAAATGAGCCCACCCAATTTAATTCGGGAAATTTTTCATTTATTATGCACTAAAGTCAGTTTAGGCTGGTGGTGGGTCAAAACTCTCTTTTAATGGTGACATTATATGAAAAATTCATGGCGTTCCTGAGTTCACACAAAGAAGAGACACCACGTAGGATAATGAGAAGAGACTGGCAGCCCCTCCCTGGCCAACCCACCCTGGGCTGAAAATCGTAAACCGTTGGAATTGGGTCCAACATCCTGAGAAAGGACCCTGCCTCCTCTGTCAATTACAGACCAACCAAGTCTGCAACAGCTTGGACATAGTTATTCACGGTAAGGCCAAAATGAACTAAATGCTAACCCTGACACCGAGGTCTCTGCAACCACAGGTGTAGGCTGCCCCGAAGGATTTTCCGATCCCGCTACGCTCCATGTGGAATGGGAAAGTTACCTAGAAAGACAGACGTCTGCCTCCGATTTGGTAGCTGCTCCGAATCCCTGTGCTAGACAGAGGTGAAGTTTTGGGATGGAATTCCAAGGACACTTCTTAATGCACGTAAGCAATTGAACTGACGAGTTTTCCAAAGTAGTTTTTGAAAACAAGCTTTGTATGTCTTTGTAATGGTTCATATTTTCTATCACTCTTGGTTTTCCCGTATTTTTAAAACCAAACATGGTTTAGCCTCCGCTGTACAAGTTCACAATATCTGATCTGAGACCTTGAGAGCCACTTTGACACTCATAATTTTTCACCTATTAAGTAACACCTCTGACAAAGTTTGGCGCTCGACCTCATCACCAAATGCGTCAACAGTTACAGAAAAGTAATCGAACATGTGCTAAGAAAAGCAATAAGTAGATATGTACATTCTAAAGCAAGCTCTGTTCTCAATGACTTACTATATACTTTTTGAGGTTCTTGATGAGTTTCAGGTTAACAGAAGAATGTTCCAGAAGTGCTAAAGAACTATGTCTATTGAGGAAAGCAATGAAATGAGCATCAGGAAGTTGGTTGTGGGGAGGGTGCGGCAGGTGCACTGCCCCCACCTGCCTGCATGGACAGCCCTGGCCACACCTCTAGAAGTCTCTGGGCCTCAGTTTCCCCGGGACTGCAGGGAAGATGCCAGCAGCGCTTACCTGTGAGAGGCTGGGGCCGTGGCCGGGCAGGTGCTGTGGGGTGGGGAGGCCACCTGGGAAGGAGGGCGCTGACGGCTGACCCGACCTCAGGTGCCGAGGAGGGCATGGAGTGCAGACTTGGGGCAGTGTGAAAGCCACTGCGTCGGTGGCCGCCTGGACGCAGAAGGCAGGGAAGGGGGAGCCCAGCCAGGTGACCCTAGAGTCTGAGCCGTGCACCTGGTGGGTGACAGCGTCCGTGCCTGGAAGGTCAGGGAAGGTAGGGCAGGACGGTGTCCTGCAGTGCCCGGCGAGACGTGCAGGTGACCTCAGGGCATCCCAGCTGGCGGGTTCCCCTCCCAGGTGTCCTGGCCTCGCCAGGGAGATCAGGTGAGCCCCGCCAGGCAGCACAGCAGAGCAGACCTGGCCGGGCAGCACCTCAGCTTGCCTCCGCCCTGTGTGCCGACTTGCTGGTAACTTTGGAAGCAGCTGGTTGGGGACGAGTCCCACAATACAGAGAGGAAAAAGGAGACCCCACAGTCCCCAAATGCGCAGAGAGTGAAAGACCTGCGGAACTGTCCCCTCCTAACCTGCGGCAGCCCGATGCAGCACCCAGGGCCTGTCTCTTCGCTGTGCTCAGCACCCTGGGAAAGCCGGGTCGGTTCTGCTGCACAGGACGGGGAATCATGAACGGGACAGGAGATAGTGGACGGGATGGGAGGAGATAGTGGATGGGAGGGGGAATCGTGGACGGGAGGGGGAATCGTGGATGGGAGGAGAAATTGTGGACGGGAGGGGAATCGTGGATGAGGAATTGTGGACAGGAGGGGAATCGTGGACGGGAGGAGAAATTGTGGACAGGAGGGGAATCGTGGACAAGAGGGGAATCGTGGACGCTATGTCAGAGGAACTCAGGCAAGCACCAGGTTTCGCAGGAGCGTTCCAGGGTTCAAAGCACAACCGCTCTCCTTGCTCGATGGCAGTAAGTTGATCAAGGAGAGGAATGGATTATAATTTCAAACAAAGGGTTTGGAAGGTAAAAACAGTCGCTCAATAGGCAGTTCATGCTAAGGTGGTTCTCGGGTTGCAGGAGCTTCCTGACCACTGCTCCGGGCTGTTCTCACTGCGGGCCACGCTCAGCCGGCCCTTCCCCATGTGAGCTCCCGCATTGAGAACCGACGGTGCGTGACAGTGTAAGGATAAAATAATACGATTCTGGAACACATTTTCTAACAGACACACTTCTTTACTAGATTCAAAAACAGAAAGCATTTTTTAAAAAATATCATTCGCCTAAGTTTTACAATTTATTTCTGACTTGCAACCAAACAACTTTCACCGCAGAAAATGGGATCTCCACCAGTCGGCGCAGCCGCACATACTCCGGTATTTCCGCAGAGAGAAAACAGCCATGGCCGCATTTGTTGTCATCCCATCCACTGGAGGGGGAGGGGCGCAGTGGATCCGTGTGTCAGGGACACAGCCGTGGCCTAGTGTGGCATCCCGGCGTGCTGTCATAGAGCCACATGCTCTCAGAGCCCCGGGCTAAGGTGCCAACCCTGTGACTGGCTCTGGAGGGACGCAGCCGGGTGTGACAATGTGGCTTTGCATTTATTAACTGGTGCGGCGTTGGGCTCCTTTGTGCCCCTGCTGGTCCCATGGCGTTGAGCACCTGCCATGCACGGGCACGAGGAGAGGCTGGTGCCAGGGCTGTGCAGAGCGGGCTCAGCCCTGACCTCACCGCACCTCTGTCTGCATGCAGACCACACGCCGTGGGGCTCGGGACACGCAGTGAGCACAGGGCTGGGGTGGCAGTCTGTCCCCGAGCTGGGGGGTGGGCTGTATGCCGCTGCCCGGAGGAAGCGCCACAGCCTTGCCGCTCCCAGCCACAGCCCTGACCCACTCCCTTCCTCCTCAGCCCCGCTGCGTCCTGCAGTTACCTTTCTGCGATTTACGCCTTTGCCGTGCCTCTCTCTTCAAGCTCTGAGCATCAGAACATCCCCCTACTTCCAGCTTCCCAAGGGCAGGCTGAGTACGGATGGGAGTAAGATACTATCTTTGAGAAACAAGAAAATTAGTGCTAAAAAGTGGAGGTATAGTCATCATGTGAGCATTCTTTTAAATTCTTTTTCTTCTAAACGATGCCTTGATATGCATTGCTTCAATCCTACATAGCTAATCAAAAAAGCAAACATCCGTCCAGTTGTGTGGCTATGATACAGTTAGGTTTTAATGTTGCTCCTATGCATTTGTTGGGAAATATATTCTGCTGTATATTCTATATTTTGATGTCCGAAATACATTTTGCAATGAATTAAATGCAGAAAAATTGCAGATCGTGGGGAACAGCGTCAAGTTGGGTTTGCGGAAGGCAGACTTGAGCTCTGCGTGTGCCCCACGTTGACCCGTCTCCCTGGAGCTCTGCACCGGGCTGTGAGGGCGGGGCCAGGACTCTGCCCGTCTGGACCAGCAAGCAGGGAAGAGGCTCTTGCCTGTCTGTGCGGCTCTTCTCCGTTCATAACCCGTCTCTTCACCCTCTTTATCCCTTTTACAGACTGTAAACCAAAAAGTGTCTTGTGCTTTGCTAAAGAAAATGTCACAAAGCTACACAAACGGGGGTTTGGGGGGCAAAGACAGGGACAAGTGGTTCCTGGCTGTCCTCTCTCCCGGGGACACGAAAGAGCAGACAAACGTCCACCCCCGTCGGAGCCGAGCGCTCGTCTGGGGCTCAGCCTGCAGTCAGAGCTGCAGTTTGCTGTGACATTTTCCCTTTTCCGTGATGGGCATTTGCAATTCGCACAGACAGCAGCAGCACGATGCGGTATGGATCGAGAGGGATTAGCGGAAGGCAGGGGCCGATACGATGCCTTCCGACGCCCACCGAGCCGGGCCGGCGCAGTGGGGCCTGCACAGCCGGCCCCACCACCCTCTTTCCTGACCCTTTATTCCTATCTGGTGCTGAATTTATATTATTAATAAAACGGCCCGAGCTTCTTTTTCTAAAAACGCTCATAGCCTGTGTTTAACACATTCCCTCTTCCGGCAGCTATGCCCACTATTGTTGTAGCACGCAATGGTCCAGTCACCTGCCGTTGGCCGACCAGTCATCTCCAAGCATCTGTTTTAAGATACACAAGGAACAACAGGCTTCCTGGTACTCTCAAGCACAAATACTGCAGAGCACGGTGGCTGGGAAGGTTTCCATCGCTGACTGCACGGACGGAGAATCTTTAGGCATTTTTGAGCCTGTGATCACCCCAAACTGCTCCATTTGCACGCAGTATCACCACAGGATTCATCTGGGGGCTGTATTTCAGTTTCAATATTTAAAATGTACTCTTTAGTGCAACTCCTCCACCCCCATAAAATTGGCCAAACGGCACAAAGATTTCTGAAAATAAGGTAGAACCAAAATCTGGTCGTTTAAAAACAATTTCACTGTTGAGAAATCCAGGACTGTAGCTGTGCCTGTTTTGTGCAGTAAGATGCTTGTTATCCTTTATCATCTTTACTCCTCTCTAGTTAATAAGTTTTCTAATGTCTAATTTGGCTAGATCTTATTTTTGCCATTTTTTACCCTTTCTCAAAATAACAGTCTCTGCTTTCTCTCTAAAGAGTAAAAGAAAACACGGAGTGGGTGCTGTTTCCGGGGCAGTGCCACGCCGGGCTGCAGGGTGTGCCCTTCGCATCCACGGGGGCAGCCGGGCCACGTTCCTGCCCCGCCTGGCGCGGTGCTCACAGACGCATGTGCGAGGCGATCCACCCAGGGGTCCGTGCTGCTCGGCGGCATACCTGAAATGGTGGGGGCTTTGCCCACTCTGGAGCGGAAGGCTGGGAAAACACCCGTGGAAATCAGGGACAGGGTCTGAAATCCCTGGCGAGTTTTGAAGGAGCAATAAAGACGCAGGGAGCTGTAAAAGCAGGTGGTTTCAAGGAAGGCAAGTGTCTCAGCACAGCTGGCATTTTAACATCTGACATTATTTTCAGTATTTATTTTAAAGCTCAATGCTTACACGGATTTAAGAAGGTCAAAGAATGTGCTCTTTTCCCCGCACAAGCAGAAAATTAGGATGACCCTAGAAAATAAAGGAAGAATCGTCACTGGCCGACGTTCACAAGGGGAAGAAAGTTTTGTCTGCAGGAACTCACAACACCCTGACTCCAACCGTCAAGGAAGCAAAAACGAGACATAAAAATAGATGCCCGGGGCTCCCAGGGCTGCCCAGAACCGGGGCCACCCGGCTCTTCTGGGCCTCGCAGCACTGCTCACGGGGGCCCTAAAAGCGCCTCGGATTTCTGCGCCGGCCTGGGTGCGCACAGAGGTGCGTTCTCACCGCTTGTCAAAACAATCCTGAAATCCCATTTTCCTTTAATAAAGTATAGTTTTGTCCTCCAGATGTGTGCTTGAATAAGATGTCATACTCTGTTTTTGTTCCGGATCGCACCCCGCTGATGTTCTTAGGCAGCAAGAAAATTACCTTATTGAGGCATATCGCCGGCGTGGCGGCGGTGCCGGTTTTGCATGGGTATTATACACATGACATATTCAGGGACCTTTGAGTAAGACTATGAATATCAAGTGATTGAAAAGATTGTACAGGCCCGGGCTTTCTTCTTGGGGTGTAAGAGGTGGTGGTTCTGGGTGAGTGTCTTTCAGATCGATATAATTATGTCATAAAAACATGTCACCCAACGGTTTGCTTCACAGCCTTCCACACTCGCCTGCCTTCCCGCGGACCCGTACCCTGCTCGGAATCGCCTCTGGTGGCCGCAGGAGCTGCGTGTGTGTGTTGTGCTTCTGCATTTCCTGGTTTCCCGGGCACACGCCGGCACCCTGGGGTCTGTGCACAGTGCAGGCACACGTGTAAACCCGTGAATGTAACTGCTAGCATCCTGTTTCCGGTGGAGGTATGCCCACGCCAGCCCCTTACTCTCACGAGTGTGTGCAC
Organism: Cheirogaleus major; assembly: GCA_963574435.1. Classification (NCBI taxonomy): domain Eukaryota; kingdom Metazoa; phylum Chordata; class Mammalia; order Primates; family Cheirogaleidae; genus Cheirogaleus; species Cheirogaleus major. The sequence continues at coordinate 105,515 of CAUYPO010076104.1, forward strand.
ATGCGAGCACACACACATACACGCTTACACACGCAGGACATGTGGAGGATGGCTTCTTCCCTGTGATTGCAAGAGGCTGAGTGTGCAAGGGGAAGGTGTGAACTTGGCTACACCTGTGCTGATGTGTGAACCCCCCCACCAAGGGTCGGCCCACTCTGCCAGGCAAACCCTAGAGGCCAGGCCCAGTGTCCCACCTGACATTGCAGAGTCACACCCGTCCCTCCTGCTGGCTCTGGAGGCCGGGCCAGGCAGCCAGGGCGTGGGGAGAGAGCGTCCTCCAGGGAGAATGAGAGTCAGGACGGGGACATTTGCAAACACCAGACAGGACTTGGAGAGTTTCACACCAGTTTGCTCCTGTCTCGGCTACAGATGCGTTTCAGCATTGGGCTCCTCTTAGAATGAGACCGTTTCATGTCAGAACCCACTGACTCTTCAGTCCACTTCTGAGTGGATATAGATCATGTGCATTTAAAAATGTCACTTCTGGGTAAACATTTTTGTGTTTTTGCAGGGAAAATGGAGAGAGATGACATTTGTACCGCATGATACAATGATTTTTTATTTTAAAAGAACAGAAACAAACTACCCAACAACAATTCCCAATTTCTCTGCCCACCTGAGCAGCGTTCACCATACTAACTACTGAAGGAGAAAGTGACATTTAGAGCCAGGAGTGTCTGCCAGACACAGGGGCCGCGTCTCACGACAGTGTCCACGTCCGCGTCTCACGCCGGCGTGCGGGCGCAGTGCCAGGCTCTGCTCTCAGAAAGAGGAAGAGATGGAAAACCTCCCAGACCTGGAACTCCTGGCCCTTGAAGAGGTGACTGACACCTCAAATGGCAGCTCTCGGATTTTGCCTCTTTTTGGTGAAGATTTCACTGTCTATCTTTCTCTTTTTCTGTGATGTCTCTCTTTCACTCACCTATTTCTAGCTCGTTTTTTCCCCTTCTTTCATTACTTTTTGGTCACCACACTTGACCTCTGCCCTTTCAGTAGCTGAGGCAAAGCGGGAAGGGCGGAAGGTGGGGCACGATGCTGGCAGGGGACCGGGGACCAGTCTCAGTCCCAGCATGTCCCCAGCTCCCCCCACGCCTGGGGTGTCAGCTTTCGGCGCTGAGCAGAGAACTTCCCTTTTGGGGAAATAGCCAGAATATAAATTTAATTTACATGGTATATGTTGTTTTTGCTTGTGCTTATTTAATCCATCATACTGACTAGCTACTGCGTTTCCCCGAAAATAAGACAGGGTCTTATATTTATTTTTATTTATTTATTTTATTTTTCCTCAAGAAGACACCCTAGGGCTTATTTGCAGGGGATGTGTTATTTTCCCCTCAAAGCCTCAGCTTGCAGCACGCACAGGATGGCCGGCACCTGACAGGGGGAGCCGACCTTGTTGGTGGGGCTGCCCGCACCTTTCCGGTCACCTCTGGGATAGTAGCTGTCACCATGGGGCAAACGAGAAGGGCTGCTTGTCTCCTCTTCTTTAGCGCTCTGCTGCGAAATGCATGGGTTGTGCAGATATGCTGCGTAGCCACGCCCATCATTAGGTCTTATTTTCGGGGTAGGGCTGATATGGCCCAAATGCTTAGAAAGCCTGCTAGGGCTTATGTTATGGGTAGGTCTTATTTTCGGGGAAACACGGTACTAAGGAAAGTGAGAAGAGAGGTGTTTTGGAAGTCCCGGGTCACCACCAAGCGACTCCATCCTGCAAGGAGTCTTCCAGGGTGTGCTCCAGCCACTTCGTGGGCATCCTAGCACACCGCCCTCCACTCAGACAGGTCTGCACGCTCACAATGGCCTTTCCCGGGTGCTTGCGCAGTGGCCTGTTTCATTCTCCGGCGCCCAAGTGGCTGCACATAGGGCACATGGGGCACATGGGGCGACAAGGCCCAGCAGCGAAGGCTGTGGGCGCACAGGGCCCCGGGACATGGGCTTTCTGTGCGCGACCTGCGTGTGGCCTCCAGGAACACTGCCCTGACGGTGACAAGCCTCTCTCAGCGTAAGATTTTACGCATCCAGGATGACACTGCTGGAGCGAGGCTGCTGAGTGCACAGCTCACCACTGTGGACTGCGGGGCCGCGTCACCGCGCGTGCGCGCGCGGGAACCCTCCCTCCCTGGGCGGCCGCTTCCCGCGTTCTCTGCCTTGTGAATGTGCACGTGGACCCTGCGCCGCGGGTTTGCTGTTCCATTTGCTCACTATATAGACCAGAGTCTTCCCCGCGCTTCCTCTGCTTCTGGGAGGCGCGTGCGGCCAGCGGAGGCGTTATTACGCCCGCGTCTGTGAAGGTGACCCTTCCAGCAGGGCCCTCGCCCGGGATGTGGCGGTGGAGCGCGCCTTCTTGTGTCGGTCCCGGCACAGATGACACGGAGATGGTGTCGCTTGCTCACTGTCTCCTTCAGGGGCCTTGGGTGCGTCCAGGGCGCACAGGCACCGGCAGGCCCTGCGCCCCTGTGTCCCTGGCTACGCAGCGCGCCTTGCGTCCCTCCGCTGCTGACAGGGATGTTCCTTCCAGAGTCCACATGCGCACTACGTAGCCGAGCGCTCTAGTGCAGTGTTCAGCCTTTCCACCCGGACACGCAGACTCAGGGCCGCTTGCCTTGGCAGTCCTGACAAACACCTTGTGCTTCCACTGCTGAGCTGCGGTCCACGCTGCACAGCTGCCCCTGCTTCCTCGCTGCACCGCGGTCTGGGCGTAAATCTCGCTTAAGGCCAGCCCCTCTGTTCCCATTCCCACTTGGACCACCCCATGGTGATGAGGACACCCATGCGGGGTCTTCCCCAGAAAGGCACTTCAGAAATGTCAGCACGCACGCGCACGTGCACACACATACTCATGCACTTGGGCGTGCGCACACACACGTGCACACACATACACACCTACATGGGCGTGCGCACACACGTGCACACACACGTGCGCACACATACACACCTACATGGGCGTGCGCACACACACACACATACACACGCACTTGGGCGTGCGCACACACACCTGCACACACATACACAAGCACATGGGCGTGCGCACACACACGCACATACACACGCACTTGGGCATGCGCGCACACACACGCGCGCACAGGCCTGCACTCCCGGCGCTGGGAACACCGAGCAGGACTTGCAGAGTCGCCGGCCAGGTCTCCCGTCTCCAGCGGGGACAAGACGTGCGAGCACGGGCGCTGCCCTAGATGGCACCAGGGCGCTGACGGACTCCTGGGGAGGCCGCAGCAGACTTGGGGTCACAAAGGGTGGGTAGAGGGGTGTCGGGGGACAATCACGAGATAAGAACAGTGTCATTACGGCTCCGAGGCTGGCTACGCAGAAACCCAGCTACCTTAGGGGGTAAATATAATGTAAAGAGGGGAGAGAAGCCGGCGCGGGGAAATGAAGGGTGCAGCCGTTCTTCCCCGAGAAAACGGTCCTCCGAAGCCACCAGCCACCCTCCAGAACGCGGCCGACCCCCGGGACGGGGAGGGGAGTTCAAGCACCGAAGCCCTCGCGGTAGGAGTCCAGTCACATGGGCGGCATCATGAAATTTTACTGCAAAATATCCTTTTTTTCTTATTTGAAAAGACAAATTATTAGCATTTTTAAACAATTTCAATATGTTTAATGGCTGAAAGTTAAGCTCAAACTGTTCCGCTTACTGAGTAAAGTGCTAGGTCTGTAAACAGGAATCTTAAGTTACCCCAAGAGTACACTCATTTTAAATTTTACTTGAAAGCGGGATGTACGTTTATTACAATTTCAAACAAAATGCTAATGCCATTAAACAAATGAGGTTTAGGCAAATTAACTGCATTTTAATATTCTGAAAGCCTATGATATAGGACATTGTGTTACGAAACATTGGCTAGAAGTATCAGTTGCAAGTGGGATTTTCATTGCTGTGAATCTCAGGAGAATATTTGTAATTAGTATCATTTGCCTAATACTTCAGGTTAATTAGAATATTTAATTGAATAGCTGTAATCTTCAGAGATGACTATATTATGATCAAATTAGCACCATCCCGACGCATGCTGATCACAGGGCGGCAGCCTGCCTCACTTCTGCTAGCTATTCAGCCCTCTGGAGCGTTCAGCAACATAAGAAAAAATCTGTTTCTTACACTTTTGAATTTTAATGATCCATTTGAACTCTGCCATCAACATTTAATTATTCTAGAAAAAAAAAGTCCCAACCATGACTCCCATATGGCACACTGGCAAACACACTTGCCCACAGTGGCGCCCGCACCTCTCCCCGGCAGCTCTGAGAAGAGATTTAACACAGCCTTTTTTTCCCCCGGAATGCAAGGCCTTTTTGTCATCGTGTTTGCAAATACGGACCAGATGAAGCTCCGCAGAAGAGGTTACTAGGATACTATTGAAGCACTATTAGGAACAGATGAATTGAGTTTTAGAATGCCACAATGGGCTTAATCCTGTAATGTCTCCACTGGACTTTCTGTATGCGGTCCAGGTCTGGGGAATCAGGTGCCTGCCCGGCTAAACCTTGCCAGCCAGAAATGCAATATTTTCCCGAAGACATGGGGGGCAGGGTTAGGGAGGTGTTTGTGCAAAAATCTTCACAGTGACTGGAGAGACAGGATCCTGGCGCCCTGAAGCTGTAGGATTTAATATGCATACACCCGTACGTGTCTACACAAACGGTGCGTGCACTGTGCGTGGTCCATTTAATTTTGAGAATTAAATGGTCATTACGGGGTGATTCCAGCGCTGGGAAAGCATATTTACGGAGACGACTACAGTTTGTCAAAAGACCGTTCCCAAACCCTGTAGCCCAGGGATGCCCCGTGAGCACGTGGTGAAACCCACCCGCCTGGACGATGTGGACACACAGACCTTTCAGGACCCCAGGAAGTGACCTCCCCAAGAACCACAGCCCGTAAGGTCAGCCCCACACAGTGAGCCAAAAAAAGTGCAGAAGGAAAATAGGTTTAAATGTTGGAACAGCTTCTCACGACATAAATCATCATTAGATTTCACTCCTGCACATGGCTGGTATGGTACGGAAGCCTCTTCACTGGGAAGCAGGTCTGCCGGCGTGGGAAGGGGCAGAGCAAGTCGCCATTTAGCAAAACACTTAATTCCTTTGCTTGGCCATTATCAGCTTTTTTCAAAGATCTTTTTTATGCTTTATGCACGGACTCTGTATCTTTAGAGAATCCCAGAGGACACACACACACACACACAAAATGAAGGTGAGCTTTGAAATATGGATATTACATTTTGCTTTGAAACTAGCAGCTGAGCTGAGAGAGAGAAGGGATTTGAGAGGTGGCCGTGAGCGACCATGAGGAGGAGAGTTAATTGTGGGTACATGTCAGATGATATTTGCAATTGGTTTGTTTACAAGAGTTAAAATAGCACACTTACAATTCATAGTACTGGCAAGAACGAAGTTTTATTGGCACGTGAGTGACCGGCGATGTGAAGGTTATGAGCATGCTGGTCACTGGCACCGAGGGGGCATTCAGCCACATTCTTAAAGATGCACTTCACCGACAATCGATGTCATGAAAAAAAGTAATAGTTATAAAACTTGGATCAGCTTTAATGAAAGAGGAAGGATGAGACAGCATGAGTCGGAGGAAGTCACTGTGGAATGTAAACAGTCTTAATTGGGATGAAGGTGGAACACGCTTTGCAATGCGGAGATGCGAGGCGGCGGAGAGGGGCTGCGGCCAGGCAGGCTTCCCGCAGGGTCTGCGGCTGTACCGGGTGCCCGGCTCCCGACCCAGAATTAAGGAAGTGGCACTTCCACTGAGACACTTGATTAGCACCAATTTCATTTTTAAATCTCTTCCAAATAATGATTTAAAATCCATTCGTAAGCAGCAGTTTAGCAGCACCTTGAGAATTCATTTTAATGGCTAACGTACTGCATAATTGAGGCTTTCTCGGATGAAATCTTGAAAAATTGCTGATTACAGAAATAGCGTGTGTCCTGAGCACACGGAGCCTTACTCTGTCTATAAATTTGGGCTTAAAATTGTTTTGTGAAAAACCAGTTCTACTTTTTGTGACTAGTGTTATATGTACATAGATATTTCAAAGTATTCATAGGTATCTTTAAAAAAAATTTTTTTTCCCACTCCTTAAATTTCGCAAGCATCTGCTGAAACCCATTACAGACAATCTCTAATCTTGAGTAGCAGCGCGGTGATGTACTGTCTTCTTCGTGGAGGTGCGCCCCGCACATGCAAAATTCTTCCAGAATTAAAAAATCTGCTCGACTAATTGTGGAACAAATTTTCAACAACCCTCTCTGAGAATCCAGCTCTAAGTATTCTCCATCTATTAAACAGATGGCAGATAAGATTGTAAACATATTTGCTTCATATTGAATAGATAGTTTCTGGCATAATACTAATTAACAAATTAAATGACTGACTTTCTGCATCACATTAGAGTTAAAACCACTTTGTAAGTTTGTCTTGGGTAGTTATTTACTTTGACAATAGCATGCAGTGAAAAACTGTTAAATGTTTTCCCAGCAACATTATGCATTGAGTAGTTTTCTTTTTTAAAACTCCATATTTTATTATAATTCATTTGACTTTCATTACAGTCACTCATTACAAAATATATGTGCATTTAATCCATTTCCGAGGGCTGCATGTTTCCACTTCCCATTCGCCGCCGCCGTGATTATGTCTCGGGTCTATGCAAGTATTCGCAGAACGAGGCATCGCCTCTCCTTGTTTCTCATATTTTAGGTGGGACTGTTCGGGAAGGAGGACTCCTAATGTACCGCGAGGCAGCAGATCTGTGGGGGATGATGCTGCTTAATTCATTCAAAGGAGATGGTTTCTTGCCGTTCTGCTGCTTCCTGGATGGATGCAAGTGAAATCCGTCCAAACCGATTAAGCGATGCTGCCGCCTGCTATTCAGAAGAACTTTAAAAGCCTTAGCTAATTGCTGCTCATTCTGGGTACCGGCGAGCTCATCTATGAAATGGGAGCAAAACTGTGCCCCGGTTTGTCATCCGAGGCAGCACGGATCGCCAAATAAAATACGACGTGGGGGAGAGCGCTCGGGGGAATGTCTGTGTGGTCAGTACTGACGCCACTTTAAGTCATCGTGCCTCATAGGGGTGCACACCCTGGAATGAAGGGGCATTCTGTTTGGATAAGAAGTGGAGCAAATTGTCTAGAATATTCTGCGTATCTCGGTGCCCTTATATTTTGTGGGGAATGAATTTGAGCCTGAGTTACCCGGAAATGTAGGTTTTTTTTACTTCAGTGCATACACTTAGGCATAAAGAATATCTATCTTTCCTCTATTTATTTTTTTTGTTTTGGTACAATTCATAATTTAAAAAGAAAATGTTCTTCTTTACAGAAAATAATTGGAAAAGGCAACATGCTAAGGTACTTGCAGAGTAGGGTCGAAACGGGTAGCATTTAGGCGAGACTTAGGTGAAGTGGCCACACGGAGCTTAACCCAAATCTCATCAGTTCCAGTGGACTTAGCCAAGACTAAATCAATTAAATCACCAAGGGGTCGATCAGCAGTAGACTATCTCAAGAAATGAACCACACACATCATTTAGCAAAAATAATTCATTATATGAAGGACAAAATATGGCTACAAATTATATTCTTGGAGGCACAAGCTCTGACCACAGCATTCCCAGAGGAGAGTGGAAACCCCTCTCTGTGGAGGTTGGTGGCACCGTCATCGCCCCAGTCTGTAAACAAGTGAGAGTCGGTCATGAATAGTCAAATGGCTCACTAGGAAAGCAAGCCCCAAATTGTCTCATTTTCTTAACTTGCTCAAATTTCTTAAAGCAAGCAAAACCATTCCAGCTTCAGGCAGTTCAAGTGAAGTGTACCTAGAGCTCATGTGTGCTCAGAGCTCAGATACAACATGCCACTATGCATTCGTGTTTTTACCTTATGTTCCAGGTACAGCGTTAAGAGCGTATCGCATTAGACTTGGAAACATTCTCAATCCAAGGTTATTTTTCTTCCTGCCTGCATGTCCCTAACTTGTGACATGCTAGAGCTTTGTTGACGGAAGGACTCACTCACCACAGAGGGTACTTTTGCAGACTGGGGAAGCAAGTAAGCACACTCTCAGATCCATCACCTCTCCTCCGAGACCATGGATGTGAAACAATATAAAGGCGCGTTTCAATGGAAATTATACTTGACTTCTTTACATGTCATTATTTTGTTCCTTTTTTTAATGCCAGATATTTCTAGGAAACGTTCTATGTATGTGAGGACTGCTTAAGACAACAGACTGTCACATATGGAGATGAAAATGACCTCTCCTAGTTTCAGAGCACTTTTCAGAAAGCAGGGCACACTGTACTGGTCAGCACCGAGACTGTATAGCAGAAAAGGAAAAACAACCGCCTGCATCGGACCTCACTCGGTGGAGACAGTTCCTATAAGCGGGGCATGGTGCTCCACGCCACCCTGCCATTTATAGCTCCCGGTTCTCTCCGCGGCACCACGCTGCCGTGGTGGCATACATCACGGAGTGGTGGGAAAAAAGGCTTCCGTCTGGAGCTCGGATTTGAGTCTTAGCCTCGCTGGGTGAACTTTGGTGATTCACTCAATATGTCTAACCCTAATATCAATAACTAAGACTGAAGAGATGATAAACACCCTGTGGGCTTAGTCCCCGTCTTGGACAAAATAACATCTGGGAAAGCCCAATGTATTTATCCATTTATGCCAATTAACAGTTTTTCTAATAGGACATAGCTTGAGTTTTGCTTTTTAAAGGATTTATTCGGTCAGGGAAACACATTTGCAAAGGCGTGCGAGCGAAGTTCAGAGAGGTTGTATTTATTCCCTGCTGACAATGGTGATATCCGGAGACAATTTCAGAGTGGTCAAAAGCAGCAGGTCGGATCTCTGCATAGAGGCCCTATTTCTTAATTTCAGAGGCATGAGTGTGCTTAGAAAGCTGAGCTGGTGAGCTGGTGAGTGCTGAGTTCTGATAGACTGAGACCCGGCCCTGCCCTGTGAGCTGTGTGATCTTCAGTGACTTATGAAGACTCCACAGAAGATCCACTTAATCTATTAAATGACGGCCTTGCGCCAGATGACTTCTCAAATCCATGCGACACACTTTCTTCATTTAAGAAATTGGACAGGGTCATTTTCACAAAGAGGTAATGAGAGTATTGAATGGCAGGCCCCCGTGTCTGCTTACATCCTGGACTGACTTGATTTCTCTCCTCCACAAGTCAAGTAGGTCTGTCGTAAGACGCATTTAATTTCCTAAACGTAAGAAGCACATTTTTATTTGAATGTAATTCAGGAAAAAATATGACTTCCACAAGAGAACATAGCTTCTCTCACTTCAACCATTCATTCCTCTCTGTTCAGTACAATCCACGGGAAAGAGCTCAAATTTCCACATTGATACAATCAGAAAAACAAATGCTAAAATGTTAAATCTGCAAAGTAAAAAGTCAATATACATAAAAACAGAGATTATATTTATGCACATAAATTCTTTTGGTAAATAAACCATCTTTGGTTGACCAAGTCAAATATCCATCTCTGTTAATATCTCTCTATCTACTACAGATCTAGCTTGTAGTACATGTTCCAAACAATCATAATGTCTGAATTTACAGTATATCAAATAATTGCTTCAGTTTTACTTTAAGCACAGCATGAAATACTATGAAAGGTCTGGAAAAATTTTTAAATGCAAAGTTCAAAAGATTAATTTTGAATTCAACCTCATGTCCCTAAATGTGAACAGTCCAGAGCGCCTTATACATGTTTGTTGATGAAGAAGTCCTGAAAACAATAAAAGTATTCAGTAATAGGATTCCCAGTACTAATAATATTTTCAAGTGATTCTCTTAACAATTTATAAAGACAATGATAAAATAAAGATTCATTAATTTATACAGAGTTTACAATTGGACCGGGCTTCTGGTTTGTTTGTTTGTTTGTTTGTTTGTTTTAACCTCAGATGGTTTCCTCAAGATGTGGTAGTGTGCTTATACGCCTACTAAATTTTCAAAAAATGATAAAGAGGCAGATAACATGCTACCTTTGGGGAAACAGTTGACAGCTAATCAAAACTTCAAGGGGAAAAATGCAAGTAAAATATGTCTGTCAAGTTAACAAGTTATTTGCCTACTCATTACACACACCACGTCTGCTAAGTGGCATCAGCGTGAACTATCAGATGTCAGCTTGGAGGATGTTATTAAAGATGACACTTCGGGATTCTAGACTTGGAAGGATGGTTCATAACGCCTTTCAATTTCAGATTTCTTTCCACACGATCGGGAAGGATCTGAGATCCGAGGGAACTGAGAACGTGAGTGCACAATTCCTCTCATTTATAGGAAGCCGTGGGAAGATGCGTAGCCGTCTGCGAACATTCCCCGCTTTAATGACGGAACGGCTGCGTCTGGACGTAAAAGGGAACAACAAAACAATTATTTTGTCGATTCTTTCATAAAATTTTAAATAAACTAAAATATAAATAAATGGTAAAAATTTAATTTAATTAAATAAAACTTTACTGACATAGAGATCTATAAAAATGAGATAATTCGGTTGTCTTGGTTGTTTTGGGGATGTCTGTTTAGGTTTGAAATAGCTACTCCTCTTCTGAGATCCACCCAGCGAGCCAGACTGGTTTTGCTGTTCTTCAGACCTGATTTAGCCACTGCAGTTTCGAAGGTAGACTAGATATCCTTAGAGCCGATGATGTGCCAGTCACTGTTCCTTCACATGCGACTATTGTATTCCATCCATTCCCCAGGGGTTTGGTGTCGTCTCCATAGTACGCGGGGCCTCGGGGCGAATAGGAGAGGTGGGATCTAGATCCAGGTCATTCGGGGACAAAGTCTTAACCCGCCGGCATGACAACTGCCCTCGCGGGAGTGTCTGAGTGTGCGGTCTGACTGTGATGTGAAAAGCTTCATTGGGGGGGGGGGCAAGGGCAGTATAAGTAACCTTAACATTTGTACCCCATAATATGCTGAAAAAAATAAAAAAATAGAAAAAAAAAAAGCTTCGTTTTATTTGGGATCACAGCAAAAGTATGTCAGATTCCCCATCAATGATGAGACAGTGAGGGTGCCAGGCCACGGACCGCGGGAGAGGACAGGGGACACCCCAGCCGTGCGCGGGGAGGGCCGGGCCGGCAGGTGCCTGAGACCGCTCCCCAGACCCAGAGCCCACGCGCCCTCCCTGCCGCAGGCCTGCGCTGACCCTCCCTGCCCGGCGCGGTCGGTTGTCTCCTTCACACCCAGGTCCTCCTAACGAGTGTGACTCTCACTGGACTGTCACCGTAGAGGAGAAAGAAATTTCTCCGTCTGCGACCTTGGTTAACCCTACGGAGAACTTAGTACTGCTTCTCCTTTTCTCCAGAGGAGCTGTCAGAGAAAACAAGGATGAGAACGTACTCCAGTTTCCCCGGAATTGCATTAGAACCATCTTCGGAAGATGAATATTTTGAAATTTCAGAGGACGAATGCAAAAGTACGATGATAAAAGTAGTAAAGTTCTCGGTGCTGGTTGAAATGCTGTTTGTGGAGGTTTAGGCTCCATCTGCTCTCAGATAAGGTCCTCACGGGGGTAAAACTTTCATTCGAAAACTGTTCATCGTGAGAAATTTAAAATTTTTGTAAAGGCTGTAATACTTTTCCAAATGACCTTGATTTAAAGCAATCCATTTTCACTTTCAGAAACAGTTTCATCAGCATCTTCAGTCTCAGGTGATCATCACTATAAAAATAAAGGATGAGCAATACGGGCATCTCAAATTTTCTTTTCATAGAACCATATAGTGTAAATTCTGCAGGAGACCATAAGTATGTCAGTTCAAACTTCTGATTAACAATGTGAAGACCATTTAGCCAATTTTTCCTGGGGACAGCTATAGCATCTAGAATGGAAAGGTTATTTGTCTAATGACTATGCATGTTTCAATGTGTTGCTGAGTTTTTGGTTATTTAAATTTATTGAACTAGAACTAATATTATAATAGCAATCTATCTACTGCCTATGTATCTACTCAGCTGGCTACGTAGAAATTCATATATTCAGTTCTGAGTGTACGGCCGAGCATTGCTTTAACGCAGGTTACTAGCTCTGGAATTAACGTGGATACAGGTAAGAATGCTGTTAAGATGGGGGTGGGTTTGGTGCATACCCACTAGTTACTGCCAGATTTTGCAGAGGTTTTATCTAGTATTAGAGACGATAAACAGAAATGCTACTTTAATAAGTGGTTAAATCTAAGAAAATATAAAATTAAAAAATGAGTCCTATCTCTTTTTGCCAAGCCTTTCCAGACTCCATATAACAAACAGCTTCTTCGGAACCGGCATTTGGGGTGCTCCGTGATAAATTGGTGCACAGGTAAACACCAGCTGTCAGGGATCCAAACTTTTTCATTTTTCAAGGTGTGGGGAGATGTGACTGTCTCTCCCAGCTTGTTTTTCTTATCAGTTGTAACGTAGCCTGTGAGATACGAAAGCTGCCGAGCCCAGCGGTCAGGGGCCGTGGGGCGCATCAGGAGTTCTGCGCCAGTGTGTGTGTGCAAGGGAATCGGAAGCCGTGCGTAGAATGAACTTCCTCGCTGCTGCGGCTCTGTCGTGTACTGTATATTAGAATTCTGTAACTCCTTATTTGCAACATTATTAGTCATTAATGCCTTGTGCTTTTGCAATAATTATTTTGGAATCAAGGATTTTTAAAAGCATACATTCAATTTAAACATTGAGCACTGACTGTCCATTTTTCAAGAAATGTTATGATACATGAATTGTGCACAACATAATTAAGATTATTTGGCATCTCCTAGTGATATTAGCTTCACACACATGAAGACACACATCTACTAAAAAGTCTTGACCATCTTTCAAAAAAGTTAATTACATAGTAAGATGTTTGTGCCCAAAGATAATGGCTTATCCTATGTAGCTTCATAAGAGATCCTGATATATCATTCTCTGAAGCATAACTTTTCATTTATATCAAATTATTTTCTTCTAAATTAATTTTAAGCATTTTAGTTCCATTTTTTTTTGCATTCGTGAAAGTGAAGCAAAAGTTATTGGCTCGTTAGCAAAACAAATTGCAAAGTTAAATAATGTCAATTGTATATCAGTGTCATTAGTGGTTTAAAAATAAAAACAATTATTATGTTCAATAATGGATCAATATTTTTATTCACTTCTTTGATTCAAAATTTTCTTAGGTTGATACTATTGAAAGTGAAATTTGTGAGGTTATTGTGAAGGCTTTAAATTTTGACAACATTTTAATACTGATTATAAAATCATTTGCTTGGTAGTAACAATAAAAATGCAAATTTTGATGGAATAGCATTATGGCAAAAATAATATTCTTACTAAATTATGAAACCTTTGAAGCATTAATGCATCTAAAATTGGTTATTATGCATGCATAATTCATAGTTGCATCCAGGTAAGTGTGATATTCTATTAATGGAAATAGAAGCTGTGGTTGTAAAAATTTAGTAGTATTTTATACCACATAGAATAAGTAAACTATAATTTTTTGTGAAGAAACTAATGTTTCATATAAAATAATATTTCTGCATCATAGTATGGACCTTCCGACCTCACAGATAGTGAGTATGAGTAAAGGGTTCTTTTGTTCATCAACCAAGGAGTCCTAGGATGAAATCAAACATTTTAAGAATAATTCCTCCAAATTTTTATTGTAATTTATACAATGTTATTCAGAGATATTTAATCAAACCTTTGCCGAAAACTCCATGTTTTAAAGTCTTTGGGAATCGCATTATAGCCTGGCTCCTAACTTACCCCTTTCCCAAAAAATAAATTAATAACTTGCAAAGAGGAAGACTTAGAAATATATCCCCACTAAGCAAGGCAGAAATAGCATGAATTAAATGTTAAGACCTCAAAGAGTACGCCAGATTTAATTCTGAAGTTAAGTAATTGCATTTGGAATATCTCATCTTTTAATAGATAACTTCTGATGGGTCTTCTATTATAATTATATTCATTTATATTTTTGATGAAGAACAAATGAAATTGTGAAAAGACCTATAATTTTACATCATCTAAATTTGGCAAAATTTACATAGGAATCATAGAAAATTTTAATTTCAGAGCTTTTATTATATTTTGTTATATTTATGTTTTTCATTTCCCCCCTGAATAGAGGGAGAAAGATAGTAGCTGAGAATATTTTCCATATAGCAGAATTTTCTCTGAGCCTGTTGGTTATCTCAGTGTTATAGATTCTTTTCTAAAAAAAAAAAAAAAATGATTGTAGAAGAGAATCAACTGAAAATGTCAAGAATTTCCAATTTATTAATCATAAAATACAACATTGAAGAATGATTAAAATCTACTGTATAAAAATTCAAAGTAATAAATTTTAAAAACGTTTCAGAATAATATGAAGGCTGGTACAGTGACAGGCCTTGGAAATCGGTTATAGTCACAAACCTGTCCCCAGAATGTGTAATTGTACTGCTCATGTTGATTCAAGCTTATTTAGTGTAGAAATAATAATATGAAGAACTTTTAACAATTTGCTTTAGTGTATACAGATATATGTAGTTTATATGTTTAAAAATACTTTCACTTTTAAAACAGTTTTGGAATTGAATTATATTACAGGTTTATCCATAAAATTAAAGCAAATTGTCAATCGATAAATACACATTTTAATTATGGGATTTTGGTTATTTTTATCATTTTCTTTTACTCTGAAAAGTGTTCCTGTTCGGAGGATAAAATGCATGGTCCTATACCTTTATACCAAGCCCTGTTGCAACAAGATACTTAAGAGAAAACACCTGGATTTCTGCTCAGTTAGAATCTAGATAGAAACAGGAGACCATTGCTTCCACCCTAACCCTGGGAACAGTTTGGACAAGCTATAAAACCATAGTTTTTAACACCCAGCAGAAGCTAAAGATGTGTAGAAAACTATATGAACTTAGGTTAGTAAGTCCTTTCTCAGCAGGAAACAGCCACAGATCCTTCCGCGTCTTGTGGGGCAAGAGGGGGAGGAAAACCCCACCATATTTAGGGATCAAGGGGAACCAGTGAAATTTGAAAGGACTTCTTCGCCATGTGCAGGTGTGCAGGAAGGTTCAGCATCCGGAGTCGCCCTGAGTTCCCTGCAGCCCAGAGGCTGAAGGAGGGGAGCAGGGAACTCAGCACAGGTGGGAGCCAGTAGCAGGTGCACTCAAGTGGACGTCCAAACCCCAACCCCACGTCCAGCCTGCAGAGCAGAAAGCATCCCGTGCACTGCAGAAAGGAGCAACTGCACCACGAAAACCTCAGAAACACGGGCAGATTTGCCGTGCTGTATCTCAAGGCCTGCGGCAGGGAAACTCCGACTCCTCCAGGTCTTCGGAAGCCTGTGTGGATCAAAATCCGACCAGCCACGCAGCGGAGAAGCTTGCCCAGTTCAACTGCAGGTGGGGTGGACGGAGGGCCCCACGCCAGCAGCCTGACAGGAGAGGGGCACACCGCTTCCTGGGTGAATATCATTTGTCTTAGTCTCTTCTGTTGTTTTGCATACGATGTCTGGGACACAGTGACAAATCACAAAACACATGGAAAGGCACGAAAATGTCACCCATGGTCAGGAGACAAAACAGTCCACAGAAGACTAAGTTCAGGTACAGCATTATACGTTATGGGCTTTAAAATAACTGTGATACAGTAAAAAAAGTTGAGCATGCGTGAAAAGATGGGAAGCTTACCAGGGAGATTAAAACTACTATCTTCCTGGTACACTTAAAAAAAAAAAAAAGAAAGAAACTTGAAGCTTAAAGGCAAGGCAGTATGAATTATCCAAAGAAGAAAATAATAATGACAATAGCAAAAACAATGATAAGGACAAGACTGCAAGGTTGAAAGTTTGCAATCTGTGAGAAAATAGCACTCTGGCACAGATATATTTGAAGATCCAGAAGAAGACAGTGAATTGTGCAGAAGAAATGCTTGAAAGGATAATGGCTGTAATTTTGAATATTAGTTAAAGAAATCAACCCACTGATCAGAAAATCACTAAAACCCAATCGAGAAAAAATACAAATGCACAAAACCCTCTGTCTTGGCATATCATATTCAAACTGCTAAAAACCAAAGATAAATCAAAAATCTGAAAAGCAAAATAAGCAAAAATACAAAACCAAACTGGTTTTCAGAAAAAAAATGGAAGCAACAAGATAAGTTTGATAAATTTAAGTGCTGAAAGTCTAAAAAAACTCAGAAAACTCTTAAGTCAGAATTCCGCATCCATCAAAATGTCCTTTAAAAAATAACTATTTCAGGTGAAAGAAAATTGAAAGAGTTCATGGCCTGAATATCTGCCTTACAAGAAATACTAGCATATGTTCTTTAGGTCAAAGGGAAGTCACACCAGATCTATGAGAAGGAACCAATGGAACAATAATGGTAAATATCTTACTTTTCCTTTTATTTTCTTGATGTTTTAAAAATCACATGACTCTTTAAAACAAAATTATAATGCTATATTATAGGATTATTATATATCAACAAAAGAACAAAGGACAAAGTTTTATATCGTGCGTGAAGCAATACAACAATGAATCTAGATAGTTTGAAGTAAAACATGCATATTATAATGTATAGAGAAATAAGTAGAAAAAGTAAAGACATATAGCTAAAAATTCAAAACTATAGAAAATATGCAATTATATTCCTGCCAAAAAAGACAAGAAAAATAAAACAAAGAAACACAAATATAGATGGCACTAATGGAAAACAAATATCATTATAATAAACCTAAATCAAACTACTACATTAAATGTATGTGGACTAAATACACCAACTAAAAGACAGAGAACTGTGTCCCAGGTGAACTCAGCTGACTCTGAATTTACTCCTGAGATGAAACTGTGTAGCTAACTCTGTTGGAAGCAGACTGTATAACTGGGAGCTCTCCAGGTTAACTTCCGAGTTGACAACAATGCTTATTAAAATAGCAGGAATAAAATGCGCTCATTGGAACTTCACATATGTATTATTTAAACTCAATAGTTACTACAGCAATTGCTTAGAATTTAGACCCGCAAGAAATTTTATTCAAGAAGGAAATTGCATAAAATTGCAGGCACATCGACGTAACAAAAGTTTTGTTATGGTGTTAGTTCCGAATTCTCTACAAATAACGCACCTCCTTATGGCCTGCCACCAGGACGGATTGCTCCCTTTGATGGCTCTGCGTTGGATAGGCCGTGCACCTTCCTCTTTTGGACGCTCGATCACTGATTGTCTTCACCTGTGAACTGCACAAGATTCACAACCTCCAGGTCTCACTTGAGAAGTCTTTTCATGTGGGAAGGTTTTTTGGTGTTTTTTAATCCCAAGCTTTGGGTTGGTGCCATTTCTAAAATCCACCATAACCTCCCGCCATTCCTCTATTATTATTCCTATCAATCGTGTGGATTTTCACTTGTCCATGTAATTTCCTACCATTTAATAGGATTTAATGAAATTCATTAGAGGTTAGTATCGGTGAGGACAGGAAATTTGTTATCTATTATCTCTGTTTATCTCTATAAATCTGTCTACTTTAAAATTTAGCTCTAACATATACTATAGTACCTCACACATGAGAAGAAATTAATATATGTTGGATGAATAATTGTAGAACCACAGAGTAGAAAATATTACCAAATACCTAACTGGAACAATTGATTGATATTTGGAGAGAAATCAGAAAGAACTCTTACAGAATTCAAAATATATAAAAGATAAATGAGAGTTAAATGCTAAAAGAAAGCAAAAAAGGAATAGAAAAACATTGGGATGAATAGTTAAATAACATTACATGTCGGTGGGATTTTTGTCCTTTTTACTTTAGATATTTATATGGAGGTATAGTTTAATGCATTAAAATGTTCCTATCTTTCACATTTAGCTCTATTACCCATCGCAGATCATTTGTGTGTGTGTGAGGAAGTGATCAGGATTGATTGTTTTCCCATATGAATGTCCTGTTGCTCAAGCTACAATTACTGAGTTAAAAAAATTCTTTTCACCACTAAGTTACAAGGGAGACTTTGTGTAAACCCTCCCCCGCCACTCACCTGGGCGTTCTAGAAGCCGTTCTTATCCTGCCGGTCTATTTTTTCTCCTAGGCCAATACCCTGCTGCCTTAACTACCATAAATTGTATAAATTTATGCAGTCCGATAGAGTCATTACTCAGGTTGTGTTTTTCTTTGTCAGTATTGCCTAAGTAATTCTATATTGCCTTGTTTGTCTGTAAATTTAGAATCAGTCTGTCAATTTTCACAAAAAAGAACAGGAGTATTGATTGGAATTGCATTTAACTTATAGTCAATTTGTAAGAAAAACTGACATCTTAAAAATGTTATTTATTAAAATCCATGAACATGGAATATCCTCTCTTTTTTACATCTTTTTGTTTCTCTCAATGATGTTTTGGAGTTTTCAACGTAGATGTTTTTCAAAACTTTTGTTAAGAGTTACTCTGAGCATTTTGTTTTTAAGAATTACATTATACATAATATTGTCTTTTATTTCTCTGCTTAAATGTTGGTAGTATAGAGACATTGAATTGAATTCTGGATATTGACCTTATTTTCAAAAAACTTTTATTTTATTTATGTATCATTTCTAAGTGGTTTTTGTAGGGTTCTTTGGATTTTCAAAGTACACAATTATGATACTTAAGAATGAAGATGGTTTTATTTCTTCTTTTCCAATTTTAACATCTTTCTTTTCCCTTCTCTTTCCTTACTAAACTGCCAGGATAGCTACTAAAATGTTGAAAGGCCGACGGTGACTATTACAATCTTTTTTCTGGGGCGAAGGTATCCAGCGTTTCACCGTCGACCGCGATTCCAGCCACAGCTGTTTGTTAGATGTCACCTGCCAGCTCAGAGCAGCGCCTTTCCATCCCTGGGGTCTGAGTTTGTCATGAGCAGGTGCTGAATTTTATCGACTGATCTTTGGCATCGAATGAGAGGAGCAGGTAGGGTTCCCTCCCTGTGCCTCCGGTGTGACCGTCTACACTGGCCCAGTGCAGGAGCCAGTGAGGGAGAGGCAGTCTCGGCCTCACGCCCGTCGAGTCTGAGACTCAGTCGTCAGCCCAAGATGGCGTAGCTGTTGGGATCGCAAGATTCACAGAGTAAAATGGCAACTGTGAGAGTCAGCGGCTTCCAGTCCCAGTGCCGAGATAATTCACAGGGAGAAGGACGGCGTGTTGGGACTTGTAAACAGACGTGAAAAACAGACTCAAGTCCTCACGGCACTTCACGTACGAAATTAATCTGTCCTGGGCCCAAACATAAAAGGTAGAACCTTAAACGTTCACAAACCTGAGAAGGGCACATGTTTCTGAAAAGGAAACAAGCACTGAGTATAAAAAGAAAAGAAAGGAAAAGAGTAAGTTTAATCAAAGACACCATAAGAAAATAAGCAAGCCACAGACTGGAAACAATATTGACAAAACAAATATATTATCCGATATACTTTATTGAGGACATATACAAACTGTTTAAATAGGAAGACCTAATTTCTGAACATGGGCACAAAAGAATGTCACAAGAGGAGGTAGAAGGATGTCCGCTAAGCTCATGGAATAGACTTATATTAACAGTCAACAGGATATTTCAGCTGAGATAGCATTTCATACCCACTAGAAAAGGCGAAACACAACAAAAAACAAACATATCTGACATACCTAGTTTTGGTGAGGATGTATATTACGGGCTCCATCATGTCCCCGAAAATTCATGCTCTGGAGCCCTAACCCCCAGCACCTGGGAAGGTGGCCGGGCTTGGAGTTGGGCCTTGGGAGAGTGAGGCGAGGACCCCGGACGTCCTCCAGGCAGAGCCGGGTCCAGCGTGACCGCTGCCCTTGCGAGAGAGAGAGAGAGAGAGAGAGAGAGAGAGAGGGAGAGTGAGAGAGAGACAGAAAGAGGAAGAGAGAGACAGAGAGAGAGAGAGAGACAGAGAGAGAGAGAGAGAGAGAGAGAGAGAGAGAGGCAGAGAGAGAGAGGAAGAGGGAGAGGGGGAGAGAGAGAAGAGAGAGGGAAATAGGGAGGTCAGGTGACCGTCTGCAAGCCGATCAGAGTCCCCAGGAGAGACCCGCCCACTGCCACCCTGACCCTGGACGCCCAGCCCCGGGAGGGACGGTGACAAAACACACATGGCTGTTTAAGGCGCCCGTCGGTGGGCTCCGTCATGACGGCCGGAGCAGACTTGTGCCGTGCGGGGCAACCAGGACCTGTGCGTGTCATGGGAGGAGAACTGGGACACCCACCTGGGGACCTGCCTGGCAGGTGTTTTTAGGGTCAGACATGGACCCCGTGTCCCCGCAATTCCACTCTAAGGAAACGCACACGTCCAAGGGGAATGAACACGCGTGCCCTCTGACAGCAGCACGGGACGGCCCGCGTCCAGGCAGGCCCCTGGTGCGTGGGAGAACACGGGGAAGGTGTGCACTCCGCACGTGAAGGGAGACGGGGACGCCAGACTGGCAAGCGCAGAAAAGCGCAGAAAAGGGAAGGATTAACAGCCGTGAGTCAGGCGGAGCTGCTCTGAACAGAGGCGACGCAGAAACAAACTTGCCCATGAGCTGATATTTTCTGAAGGATTTTTGGATAAAGCAGTTCGAACCCCCCAAATCCCTGCTATAATTGCATTTATGTTTGTGTGCAACGCAAGGATTGCTAGACGTGCTTGAGCCCGTGCACGCTGTGACGAACCGCTGTGTGTTTGCCAGGGCGCTGGCCGCGCCCATGGACGTTTCGGGATGGGCGCGAATCTCGCTCCACGCGCTGTTGACCCCGCGGCCTGGTGCGCGGCTGTACCCCACTGCTCGGTGGGTCTGAGTGCTGGGCTGCCGGAGCCTCGCCCCTCCACTGGGACTGGGACAGCGGGAGACCCCGAGGCCAGGCTCCCTCGGTCTGTCTGGGCGCGGCTCTCAGACCGTGGGTTGCCCAGCCCCATCCCAGCGAAGCCTGGGGCTCCCGCGGGGAAGTTGGCGTCCTCATCTTACGGAGACAGAAACTATTTCAAGCAAAAGTATATAAAGTAGTTTGAGTTGATATGGTTACCCCCCCCCCTTAGTGATAATCACTGGAGATTTGTGTGAAACTGCACCTCACTTTTGCAGCAGAAAAACCAGAACACCCTTAAAAATCGCACCTGGCATTTCTACGTAGCGCGTGCCTGCAGCAGGGGTCGCAGAGGCCAGGTAACCATTACACCTTTGCCTCCAGATCTCCAGTCTCTGACCTCCGGAGGGAAGTGCTTGGAAAGCGTGGGGAACTTTTCCTCCCGACACCCCCCAGCCCCTCCGCCCGGACTCCAGAGCGGCCCTGCTGCGCACAAAGTCCCCAGTCCCAGGGAGGAGCCTGCAGCTGTCTGGCGTTTGCCTCTCTGGCCGTGAGCGAGATCCAGGGAGTACCCCTCCCCCACTGCTGCAGCCGCCATCGATCCGGGACGTCTCCCTGGACACCAGGTGGCACAGGGCCGGTGCACGTCCTCGCCAGCCCAGACTGTCCCCAGGGCCGTGTCAGCAGGAGTGCGTGCCGTCTGGGCCGTCTGGGCACCTCAGGCCCCGACCAGGCGGGGATCAATGTGTCAGCGGGGCTGGCTTGTCGTGATGCAGGGGAGAGGCAGACCCCAGTGCTGCACGGAGGAGGCTGAGCACCGGGTGTCGGCTGCGGCTCTCTGCCGGCCCGCGCTCCCCGCTGGCCTCCCCTCCCTCCACCGCTGGCCGGGCCCTGGCACGCGTGGACCGGGAGCACGGGTCAGTCCCGGGTCTCCCTGTGGTCAGCACAGCTGACCGGCGACGCCAGGTGGCTTTGCAGCGCCCGGTGGCGCACACGCTGCCCTGAGAACGTCGCCTGCGCGTCCCCGGTTTGCAGCGACGACGACGGTGTCTCCGAAATCGCTCCGCGCCGCCGTGTGCAGAGCGAGCGGCGGGAAGCGGAGGGGCGCGTGTGCGCGTTTAATCAGTTCCCGCACATCTGTCCTGACACAGTTGGACTCCTTCACAAAAGTCACCCTAACTACCTTAACATATGTAGAACCAAATTAAAATTACTTTATCAATCTTGCATTTTCAGCTTCCCCATCTTTTGGGTTATTTTCCATCCATGTGTTTCATTATTTCAGCGACGTCCCCTCGTCTCCCTGCGAGAAATCAGCCAGCAGAAGCCAGTGACACTGAGGGGGGGGGGGAGGGGACAGAAAGGAATGTCTGATTCATAAACATTCAGGTCCTTGTCCATATTCCAATCTCAGTGATTTACAGTGTTTTCATACTGAACCATTTCTGTTCGTGTTTTACTGAGAAATATATTTTCCCTGAATTTTTGCCTCTCAATAAATTTATTTTTAAATTGAAGTGGGGTTTTTGGATATAGTGTGAAAAAGAATATTCTTTTAAACATCACAAATCATCTTTTCAAAGCCGCTACACACCCCCAAAATGATTTCGTGAACATTCTCCATGCATGTGCTTTTGCAAAAGTTTCCTTAAAACTACCACGTAGAGCCGGTTAATTGTAGGCAGTGGTGTCTGAGCAAACCACACAAGGTGGGAGGAAGCATGGAATGTTGGAGGAAGGTGATTCTTGCGAGTATAAAGTACAAATGGCACAGAGACTGGGACAAACACCCACCTGGGATACGGGCACGCGCCTGCCGGTCAGGTGTTTGCGGGGTTCCTGCCACTGAGTCTCAAGGGGCTTGTCATTTGTGATATAGAAGGTCCCGATTATCTTTCCTATTATTCTTTCAAAGTTTTTATGCACACATCAGGGTGTTTTATTCCCACTGCCCCATTCATCACATCACGACACTACTTAGATCCTAATAAAATCATAAATACATCAGATACATAGATTTGTCAATAGCTAGACATGGGAAAGTCAGATACATAGATTTGTCAATAGCTAGACATGGGAAAGTCATATACATAGATTTGTCAATAGCTAGATATGGGAAAGTCATGACCAAAACACTGAACGCATGGATTTTATTCATTCGACATTTGAGTTCCTTATTTTTCAATACACATATTAGATGTTCAAACATGTGACAGCTAGCTGGGTATGATTAACCCCTTCTGGGGGCTCAATAATTATATATATATATACACATACATATATATATTTCAAATTGAAAGAACCAAGAAGATAGGAAAAGTAATAAGGAGTACTTTTTTTTATAGAAGTGTATTTAATTTGATAGCTACTTGCAAAATGTATTTTGTAAAGTTGTCCCACGGTGTCTGAGAAAGGCGACCTTCCCACGTTCCTTTTATTTCTGGTGGTTTCCTCATTGCAGTCCACCCACAGTGGTCCACATTCAGGCACGTGTGTTGCAACATGCAGCGGCTGCCCATTTTCCCTGCCGGTCCACGCGTGAACACGTCCCGGTGTCTCTACCTGGTCTCCCGTGGATCGATCATTTAGTTTTATCTGGTTTGCTACAAGTCAAGCAATACTACTATGATGTCCCTGTGCAAAGATCTCTCTAGAATATAGGCCAGCAAAGAAGTTTCAGGGTCATGAGCAAAAGGCTCGAGGGTCTGAAAACCCTTCCCCAAGTGAGAGTTCCCACTGACGTCTTCCTAGCAAAGCCCGAGCCTCCTCGAGGATCCATCCTCACCAACAAGTAGTGTTGTCAGACTTTGTAACTTTTGCCAATCTGGTGGGTGCAAATGGCATCTCATTATTGTTTTAATTTGCATTTCTCGGATTACTAATGAGCTCAAGCATCTGTGCCTGTGTTTATTTGCCATATTTTTTCCTCTGCTGTGAACCTATTAGGTTGTTTGCCTTTTTATTACTGATTTGGAGAAGTTTTTTTATATATTTCGATGATTAATCCTTTGTTAGTTAAATGTGTTGCAAATCTGCACCTCCAGTTTATAACTTGTCTTTTCAATGTTTCTCTTGTGTATTTTGAGAGGGAGGAATCATTAATGTAATGTAGTAGAATTTCTTGTTTCGTTTTCTTGGTTTTTTTTTTTTCCTTTGAGGTTTTTCTATGCCTACTTCAATACATTTTTCCTCCCTAAACTTGGTATAGTTGTTTCAAAGGCTTAAAGTTCTGTGATCCACAGTGACGTTCTCAACACACTCAAACAGTGTTTATGTATGAAGTGGTCTGGGGTAAAATTTCACCCCTCCCAGGGACAACCAATTCTCCAGCACCAGTTCTTAAATAGTCCTTTTCTGCCTCACTCCTTTGCGGTTCTGCCTTACTCCTGTGTCTACTATTGCAAAAGGTGGAAGCCGATTTTCTGCAGATACAGAGTCAGCATTTGTCGGAGATGCAGTAAATCCTTAACGAGGGAACCGGCGAGATGACAGAGCCCATTCCTGGGCCGATGCCGGAGTCAAGGCATCCTCAGTCAGTTAAGTCTCAATACTAGTGCAAGGCGGTTAGGTTAGATGCAAAACTGGTTAACATCTTAGAGGGCAATAAAATCTTAATCTTTGGAGTTGTCCTCTGCTCTGGACAGAAATAATTTAAATTACTTCTCAATAAACTCCTTTGCATGGTACAAATGTTCTGCAAGTTCACATCTCACTTCACAGAGCAGCAAGACACAATGAGTCAAACAAAGCTGTGTTCCTCCCAAGAGACTCCTCTGAGAGCAGTTTGCTAGATGACCACCAGGGCCAGGGGCTCTCAAACTCGAGCAGGCACGTGGGGCCTCCAGAGGCTACTTAAACACAGGTTCCCGGGGATCACGTGGAGTTTCCCGGTGGGGGTGGGGCCCAGGAGTCTGCGTTCCTAGCAAGTTTCCAGCCGAGGCTGCTGCCGCGGGTCGAGAAGCACGTCATGATCGTGCTGGGTAGCGTGGCTTTGATGAGACACACGGTTATCCTTTGGTCTCATGCCCAACATTAGGATGATGTCTCCTAACACGCGTGTCAAGGGTGCACATGTGCTTTAACCTGTTTCTGGCTTTTTATGTTCCATTCCACTGCTCTGCTCATCGCTGGGCCGGGACCATGATGCCCCGACACGACTGTTTTGTGGTAGGTCTAGATACATGTCAAATATGGAAAATCCTCTCTAATCTCTGTTTACAAAGACCTATACAACATCTTTCAAACACCTAGGACCACTTTGTGGGCTTGTTGTTAGGGTGACTTGGTTACCTGTGATTCTTCTTTTCATATAGATTTTAGAGTTGGCTTGTTAACGCCCATGAAAAACCTTGTTGGTATCAAGACTGAGTTAGCATTGCAAATTTAGATGAATCTGGGAAAAATTGATATCTTTTTTTCTTTATCAATGTTCCCTCTCTATCAATAAGGCATATTTCCTCGTTTATTTAGCTGTTTGTTAATGCCTTTCAGTAAAGCTTGGTTGTTTTCTCCACAAAGTTTGCCTATATTTTGTTATTAATAGATTTATTCCTAGTATTTTGTTTGGTTACTTTAAAGATTATCTTTTTATAAGACATTACATTGGAATATTTATTCCATTTCTATTTATTGTGAGAACTAGAAATATTTAAATTTACATCTAATTTTTAACTTTTGTTTTCTTACTTTTTGTTTCTTTTTTGCATAATTTTTAGTTGTTGCTTTCTTAATTCCTTTTTTAATTTTTTTGTAGTCTTTTTGTAATTTTAATTTGTAATTTGGAAGTTATGCATTCTATTACTTTTCTTTTAGGTACTCCTAAAAAATTCACCATGCATATTAAACATTCCAGAGTCTAAAGTTATTTTACTTTTTTGAACAATGTAAGGATTTTAGAATTTATTTGCTATTGTTTATTTAAATTTTATTTCTATCAAGTTTCATAACCACCCAAATTAAACATTTATCATTTCATATCACCAAAGAATAATTAGATGTGTCCACATAATCGCTGTATTTTTAACTCTTTCCTCTTTCTTATTTTTGAGACAAGCCTTCAGTCTCCCTGAAGAACGTCCTTGGAAGTTTCCTTTGTGAGGCTTTGTCAGTAGTGAACTCTTTTACATTTACATTTGTATGGTAAATGTCTCGATTTTTTCATTTTTACATGATGACAGTTTTACTGGTTAGAAATTCTAGGTTGATAGCTCTTTTTTCTTAGCACTTTGAAGATATCTGATTTCTCTGTGACTGTCTTTGACATAGTGCTACATCACTACAGATATGCCTAGGTGTAGGTCTCTTTGTGTTTATCCCACTAGAGATGTATTGGGCATCCTGAATTTGAGGACTTTTGTTTTTCACTAATTTTGAAAAATAACTAGCCCTTATTGTTGGGGACCGTCCCTGGGTCAGAATGGCCGAGACCCAAAGTCAGCAGAATGGGAGCATATTGCTTATTCTCAGAGTTAGCAGGACATGACTTGTTGATCAGTGTAAGAACTGTTCCTCTGGGCAAACAGCCAAGAGCCTGTGGTCTTGCAAACAAGTCCAGGTGCACAATAATAGCCCCGGGAATGTTTGCACATAAACAAGAGCTGTCCAGCTCCACAACAATGGAAGTCTGGAGGCCACGAGAAAAACATGTTGTTCCCATGAATGTTGCTTGGCCCCGTAAGATGACTGGTTAGCCAGAGAAGGGTAAGATTCCTCAGGGAGGAACAACCTAAGACAGGCACAGCTGCCAGGGGGCCAGCAAAGAGGAACTGGGGGATAGAAACTACCCCCTCCCCCATGGCTGCTTTGTTCCCCATGCATATCTTGGTCTGTAATTTGGGCCTGGCACTTTAAGTGTTGCAAACTGCCAAGGACCTATGGTTTC
>CAUYPO010076106.1:0-34476 GCA_963574435.1 Cheirogaleus major
AGCTCTATGAAGAAACTGCTTTTCTTTTACTCACTACTTTATCCTCAGTGCTTAGAACAGGTTCTGAGACACAGCAGCCTCTCGGTAAAGAGTTGTAGAGAGAGAGGGAGAAGAAAGAAGAAAAGAAAATAAAAGAGAAGAGAAAAGAAGATAAAACAAAAGAAAGGAAAGGAAAAGAGAAGAGAAGAGAAAACAAAGGAAAGGAAAGGAAAGGAAAGGAAAGGAAAGGAAAGGAAAGGAAAGGAAAGGAGAAGAGAAGAGAGGAGGACAAGAGAAGAAAAGAGAAAAGAAAAGAAGAAAAGAAAGACTTGCTCCTGTTTCCTGCCTGTGGTTACTTAGGCCCCCAATGATTATCACTACATCAGGTGGTTTCTACAATGTCAAAAAAAGATATTTCCTACACATAGCAAGGATAAAAAGATATTTCAAATGGGTAGTTGAGTTTCTAGAGTGGCAATTAGGAGGAGACGTTAGGAAATCATTTGGAGGGGTTTTCAATTGGATGGGAGAGATTTTAGTTTGAACAGATGGATGTGAAATGTCTGAGTCTAAAAGACACAGGAGAATGAGGAACAATTAGCAAATGTGCAAGTGGCAAATGACTTGAAATCCGCGATAGACACTTACAAATGGCACATGTGACAGATGAAGAACTCCCTGTGAAAGGGTGCCGGCGACACCTCGCACCACTCCCGTTACAGCCTTCGCCCGGCGCTGGTCATTATGCTGCTTCGTAATTGCGTTATTGTACACAGCCCATTAAGAAGCTTCCGGAGCAGAGGCAGGAGGCTAATTTGGGGGAGCAAGTGGGTTAGCCTTCATTTCAGAAGGTCTTCTCCCAGCCGCACTTGCTACTTGGAAGCGGATGGCCTTGTTCTAAGGGTGGCTGTTCTGTTAGCTAAATTACCCGCATTTGCATAGTGCTTTTGACCAGAAAGACTGCCGTGTCTACTAGAGCTTACAAACTGTGTTTTCTTTGCTTCCAAGTTCAATTAAAATACTTTTTCCAGGGAAAAAGTATTTTTTCACTGATTTACTCTAATATATGCCTAAAACTAAGGGCATAACTGATTTATAAAGCATAATATCCTGTTTATGAACAAAAGAAACCATAAAGTAACTGACAAGCTCTGCTGGCAGATCATTTTGCTCATGTTATGGGAGACTTTCTTTCTTTTTTTTTGTTTTTTATTCTTCTCCCCAACTCTTTTCAAAATTGCCAGCGTGGTGTATAATCGATCACGTAATGTGTGTCATCAAAGGAACTGGAAGAGAAATGCATCCTTCTTAAAATCACATAGAAATGTAAAATGCTGTGCAGTTTTCCTTAAAAGAAATGAACTCTCTCTACTCTTCCAAGACAAAATTAGTTCCATAAGCTGTCAGGAGTGGGGACGTGCCCCAAACAGATCTGATCTTATCAATGAGACCCACTGCTCCAGAAGGACAGATGGACACTTGCCACTTCCCAGTGACCCTGACCCTGCTGGTGGAGGGAGGTGGAGGGAGAGGGCGCGTCACCAGCCCTTTTGAACACATTCGAACATGGAGCCCACACCAGGCGCCTTGCAGGGGCCTAGAAGGTCAGCATGCAGGTGTTCCACCCAACAGAGGTGTGGAGGGATGTCTTTTTTCACTTCTTGCAAAGAAAGATTCTGTCTGGAACCTATACCGGTGGCTCAGTCCTTCAAACAATACCTTTTGGTATCCTCAGCTTACAGATGCCCGATAGTGACACTTCTCAGTCTCCAGTATTGCATGAGTTAATACTTGATAATAAATAAATCTCTTTATACATATATATAAAATATGCGTATCTCTATATAAATATATACACACATATTTGTATATCTTCCATTGGTTCTATGCCTCCGCACAGCCTGACTAGTACACCCTTGATGTCTTCAGCTCCCCAACTGCATCCTGCCCCAGGTGCTCTCAGCTGACTTGGTCTGTGCCTCTACTGCCCCTCTCTGCACACCAGCGCTCCATGGGTCACCCAGCCCCTTTCTTATGCCTTTAGATAAGCCTCCTTTAGTTTGAGCTTGTTCTATCTAGGCCCCTGGTGGAACACAGTACTCAGAACACTTAGACTTTCTGCGTCACACTAAACAAGCAAAGCAAGCAAATAAAAATAAGCGAAACAAAGCAGCAACCAAATCCTACCCTCATGGTTTTCCAGTGTTTGGTGGGAATTCCTTGCACAAATAGGAGAGGACCTCGCAGCTCACAGTTATATTGGACCTTTCCTCATACTCATACTGCCAAGTGCCCTTTCCTGCTAGAATCACATTGTGTTTAATGCATCGTGCCATTATTTATAACTGTTTATATAAATAGCATTTTAATATGGCATGTTATTTTTAAACTGAAGCTCCAGACTTTGTTTATTAGGAAAGTATAAAATACCTCTCTCCTTTTCCAAAGTCCTCATGCATCCTACTCTCGTTCCTCTTGCTTCCTCTCTGTCTGGGCTCAGTTGCACACGCGTGCAATCCCACATGTGGCATACACTTCCCCGGTGGTGCCAAAAGTGAATGTCTCATTCTCAGCAAATGAGTCCACGGAGATGGCGTCCTTACAAGGGCCCCTTTCATACATTGAATGTGACTTAAAAACAAAACAAAACAAAACATGGTATCCATCATATATCACTAAACACTCGCAGGATGACGCCCACTGAGCACAAGAGGTCAGTGGAGAATGAAAATGCATCTCAGGCGCAATCCAGGAATGAGTGGAGATGTAGCTCAGAGTGAGCTCTCTTGCGAAGAGAAGAAAGTACAGCCAATTCGACTTCAAGGAAGGGACAGGAAAAGGCCAGTTCGAAGCCCTAGAGATGAAGCTCTGCAGTGGGAATGTCGAGGAGGCCGGGGACACCCCTGGTGGGGGACGCCACCCACCACCTTCAAAACGGCCCCCAGGTGGGCCAGGACTGCAGGCGTCGGAGGACTCACAGCTACACCGGGACAGACGAGACAGGGCGGCGTCCAGGTCACGGCAGCGGGAAAGTCCTGTCCTCACAGAGGCCCCAGGCTCAGGGGGGACTCGGAATGCTAACACATTTTGACATCACAGCAAGAGGGTCATCACCGTTATTTTTGAAATCCTCACAGGCAATGACTACATAAGAAAAACCGGTAATAAATATGTCTCCCGAGTCAGACTCAGTACTTACAAAATGCCAAATGCTTTTCAGGTCATGAGCGTTTTGAACTATGTCACAGAAGAGTGACAATGAGTAAATTTCATATCACAAGCATGACTCTTGACTATTCAGCAGAGTGCCAAAGGTAGCCCGATACCCGTGGATCAGCTGTCCCGCGGGTCAACCTATGACCTAACAGCTTGAGCATTAAAACCTCTTGTAATGATGTTTGGCTTGATGCTGTTCCACAGTGCCAGGTTTGTGAATGTCTGGTGTTAAAACCGTGTTCAACTCTATGACCAGATGCCTAAGGACATATTCCATGAAAATGACAGAGCATACACTGTCTGAGTAAGGGCTACCAGTGTCTATAAGAAAATAAAATAAGGAGAAGGTTAGTTGGGAATCACTGTTTCTGGGGCCCAGTTCAAAATTCAGAAATCGAGTGTGGAAGTTAAAATTCTGACACTTCCCTCCCCAATGACACGTCTCTCTCTGGCCTGGACTCTGAGCACCCGCTGGGGCAACAGGGCAGTTGTCTGATCACGGGAGGGGAGGGGCCCTGGCTGAGCCCATGGATTCTATTCCCCTGCTGTTGCTGTGAGTCTCCTGTTCTTCCCTTTCCCGCCATCTGACTGCAGAGAAAAGCAAGAGGACAATTCTCTCTCAAGAAACCGGTCCTGATGGGAACTGTCAATTATCCAGAATCTCTAGCAGAATATTAATCACCCCCTTCCTTCCACACTCACAGAGGGAGGGAGCTCACTTTTCCTTTCTCAGGAAGACTGAAGTCCCCAGTCTCCAGGCCCTGTTCCTTCCTCCCCAGCAAAGGAGGGTGACCTGTCCGGGTCACAAATTTAAAAGAAATACGACATCCCAATACTTCCTTAAACACGGAGTCTCGTCACTCTTGGCACTGATGCAAGTGTGCATACGTCACATACACTTCAGGCAGACAGGAGAAGGACACAGTGTGGCTTCTAGAACTCTCCTCTGCACGGCTGTGCACAGTTGCTCTCTCAATAGATCCAGCCCCTGAGAAGGATACTATGTAGATTTCTGTTTCTACACAGGGGACACTGTAGCGTTTACAAATAAAGCAGAATTTATCCCGTCGGTTACCTATCTCACCCTTATCTGCAATCCACAGACAGACTTAAACGCCTGTGTGTGGCAATCAGATACAAGCTAAAAATGGGAGAAATCTTTAGCAACAAAACCACAACAAATCACTCTGGGCGCCTCCTTTCAAAGTCTCACGAAGCAGTGAGAGGAAAAGATTATCCCTGCCACAGATGACTCTAATAAGAATTATCTGTCTTCTACTATCTGTGACTTATAACCAAAAGCTTCGAGAAGTGACAGTGGATATTCCAAGACGTCCTCTGTTCTTACTTGTCTTACATTTTGATCGTAAAGATGTGGCATTTACTCACAAGTAACTATGCTGCGCCTCGGTAGCCGTATGTTAGATGGTCACATACAGCACAGATGTACCTGTTACTTTATCTGCCCATAAAATGCACCCTGGTCTTCCCCAGGAGTTTGATTCATCACCATTTCCCTAAAATCCAAGTGATGACACGTTGTGGCAACTCAGCTCCATAAAGATGACCCTGGATAGACCATTTTCCTGATATTCAGGCCCTGTGAAGCCCTTCCATTGTGAATCTGAGTTGGCCCAGGATTCGTTTTATCCAAAATAATGTTTTGGAAGTGACCATGTACCACCTCTGTGCCTGGAAGCTTCTGTTTTTATATTCTTGCAAGCCCTGGGCTGCCATTTAGGAAGTGTGGCTGCCCTGATGGACAGGCTGTTGGGAGGGACAGTGGGGCTACAGGGACAGACCCTGGGGCTACAGGGACAGACCCTGGGGATACAGGGACAGACCCTGGGGATACAGGGAGAGCTAGAGAGGCCCACTGTCCGAGCATCTCATGTGAGCCTCTGGACAACTTCAGCACCTGCCACTAGTGAACTGAAAATACCTGTAGGACCTAAATGGGGGCAGCAGAAGAGCCACCAGCTACATCCAGTCAACATAGGAAACCACAAGAGATGATAAAATAGTTATCTTCGTGTTTTGCAGGGTTTGCTGCATAGCAATAGGTGGTCAAAAGAGCAACAGGTGACCAAACAATGCAGATTGCTGGCTTGTACCTAAAAAACGTTCCATTCTGGATTCTCCGGAATAAATCTCCCTGAGATGCTTCAGGGTAGTATCATGCAAACGCACCTCTGCATGGGAGTAGCAAGTTAGGAAAAAAAATTAGTGAGCCATGATGGAAGGTAAGATAAAGTCTCTACACAAACAGGTGCTGTGCAGGTAAGAGGTGGCCTGCTGGTTCTCTCAAGCCGGGACTCTCAGGGGCAGCCCACAGATTGGTCCTCAGCCTTCAACAGGCTTTCTTCCCAATATCAAGGCACATGTGGCATCCCAAATGCACTTGAAAACACAGCATCAGAGAACAGATGTAATGATATAATTGAATGCTCTCCAGAGCATGTGTCGGCCGGGCACAATGGCTCACACCTGTGATCCTGGCACTCTGGGAGGCTGAGGTGGGAGGATCGCTTGAACTCAGGAGTTGGAGACCAGCCTGAGCAAGAACAAGACCCCATTTCGACTAAAAATAGAAAAATTATCCAGGCATGGTATGATACACCTGCAGTCCCAGCTACTCAGGAGGCTGAGGCAGGAGGATCCCTTGAGCCCAGGAGTTTGAGATTGCTGTGAGCTATGATGACACCACTGCACTCTACCCAGGACAACAGAGTGAGAGTCTCAAAAAAAAGAAAGAAAGACAGAAAGAAAAAGCACGTGTCTACAAACTTCTTAAACACATGCCCTATCAATAAAACACAGTTGACCATGTATCACTAATGTGCATGTATTGTGTTTGTGTCTACACTGTTGTATTAATGGGTTTACATATGCCATAAAATCAATACAAAATAACAATGAAAATAGAGGAGTATCAACAGAAGTCCCCACAGCCTGCTGTGTTGTTCTGCGTCCCCGCTTTGGAGACCTGCTCTAGACCACAGTGTCAGGCTGCCGGACACTCAGGCACTGGGCCCCACTGGGGCCACTGAAGCTTTTCTTTGTCCAGCTCAGCGCTTGATTAAACTGATGGATTTTGCCTTCCTAATTCCTGTTTTCTAAATCCTTCCTCTCTTGTCATGGGAATATTCAGTCCATTTTATAGGATTACACAGTCTTTGCTACAGTTAAGCTGAGAACATTTCCTCCCTGCACATTGCTGGCTTCGTGCCATGTCACATTTTGAAGGTGGTGATTTCGTTGAACTTTCCTAAGGAATATGGGGATGAAGATCGGAGGGGTGGGAGCAGCACTCCACTGTCTGGGATGCATGCTGTGCCTTGGAAGTGCCTTGGAAAGTACCCTTGACCTCCTACCTGTGAGAATCAGGGTGATACAGGATCTGAATGGATTTCTTTCCATTGTTATTGTTCTGTTCCCATCTGTCACTGCTCTGCCCCCATCTCCTTGTTCTATTCTGATCACGCCAACTGGGTGTAGAACAAATGGAGCAAGGAAAGACTTCTCTTTCAAGACACCATGCTCAATGAGTGGGTATTGAGACTTGTTAAAATGCAATTACTCCCATTACTCCCACATCCGTAGAGGGGACAAAAGTCACTTTTCCTTTCTCAGAACACTGAGGTTCTGCATCTTAATGCAAAGATTGTTTTTTTTTTTCATTAAAAGAAAAGACAAAAACTAAACAACAAAAAGTCATCACCCAACAGCATGAAATGATCTTTAATTCAGATTATATTAATAAATCTATAAACCAAGGCTGCAGGATACAATGACAATATAAAAAAATCAATTGATTTTGTATATTAGCAATGAAAACTTGGATATAGAAATTAATAAAATGATATAATACCATTTATAAGAGCATAAAACTATGAAATAAATAAGGACAGATTTTTTTTAAAAAAATGTTCATCTGTATACTGAAAAGTACAAGGTATTCGCTGATAGAAATAAAGAGTACTTCAATAAATGGAGATATATACCATGCTCACAGGTCAGAAGACTCAAAAAGTTAACAGCCAATTATCCACAAGTCTCTCTATAGATTTAACATAATTCCAATGAGAATCCAACAGGATTCTTTGTTCAGTTGACAAGCTAATTCTAAAATTTATATGGAAATGCAAAGAACCTAGAAGAGCCAAACAAAGTCACAAAAGAACAAAATTGGATTTCCCACATTATTTGATTTAAAGACTTGCTATAAAGTTACAGTAGGCAAGACAGGATTGGCATGCCAATAGACATAAAGAACAATGGAACAGAAGAAAAGTCCAGAAATAGAGCATGCATATATGGAACATTTATTTTCAACAAGATGCCAAGGCAATTCAGTATGGGGAGAGGATAATCTTTTCAAAAAATTGTCCTAGAACACTTGGACATCTATATAAAAAATAAGTGAACCTAGACCTTAACTCACACCAGTAAAAAAAATAATTAATTCAAAAAAGATAACAGACCTAACTGTAATAGCTACAACTACAAAACGTGTAGAAGAAAACCAAGAAAAAAACTTCATAATCTGAGGAAAAGCAAGGATTTTAAAAATCAGACAAAGACAATACAAACCATAAAAGAAAAACAATGATCTACATTAGACATCATCAAAATTTAAAACTTTTGCTTTTCCAAAGACACTATCTTAGTCTGAGTTGTGTTGCTATAACAGAATACCTGAGACCAGGTAAATTATAAAGAACAGAAATTTATTTCTCACAGTTCTGGAGGCTGAGAAGTCTAAGATCCAGGGGCCGGCATCTTATGAGGACCAACATATGACTTTTGGGAAACCCATTTATACTGTAGCAGACATGATTAAGAAAATGAAAAGGCAAACCACAATATGTGATGTGATAAAATACTTGAGATACACATATTCAGTAAAGTATTTTTATTTAGAATGTCACACACACACATATATTTTCTTAATTCAATAACTAGGAAACAACCCAGTTTTTTTAAATTGGGCAAAAAATTTGGACGAACACTTCACCAAAGAATACATACAGAAAGGAAATGCAAACATGAAAAGATGTCTGTCATTTTTAGTCATTAGTGAAATGTGAATTGAACCACAGAATGGCAAAATTAAAAATACTGACAGTATCAAGTGGTGTCAAGGATTTTGGAGTGATGGAAATGCTTCTCCGTTGCTTGGGGGATGGAAAATGGCACTGCTACTTTGGGGCAACAGATTGGCAATATCTTACCAAGTTAAACACACTTGCCATAAGACATTAGCAAGTCCACTCCCAGGTAGTTGCCCAAGAGAAATAAATACGTACATCTACATAAAAATTTGTTTGAGTATATTCTTAGCAGCTTTATTCATTATAGCCAATACCTGAAAAGAACCCATACATCTGCCAGCCAGTGAACGGATAAGAGTATTGGAGGACATCCAAGCAATGAGATACTACTCCGTAATAAAAATGAATAAATTATTTATATGTGCTGCAACATGCGTGAATCTTCTAAGTATTATACTAAGTGGAAAAAAGCCAGGTACAAAAGACTATGTACTATAAGATTCTACCTATATGACAATTTAGAAAAGGCACAACTATGGTAATAGAAAATGGATCGGTGTTTGCCAGGTGTTGGAGGCTGGGAAGACCGGTTGACAGATGAGGGGTACAGAGAAACTGTACAGGGTAAATGAAATGTAATGATATGGCAATGGTTAAATGACTGTACACTTTCATCAAACTTATCTAATTGTACACTTAACACTGGTGATTTTATTATATGTACCTCCACTGAGCTAAGAAAAGGGAAAAAAAAGGCAGCAGGTGCAATTTGATCTGTCTCTTTCTTTATTAATGATACGTTTACAAAGGTCTGAA
This sequence comes from Cheirogaleus major, assembly GCA_963574435.1. Taxonomy (NCBI): domain Eukaryota; kingdom Metazoa; phylum Chordata; class Mammalia; order Primates; family Cheirogaleidae; genus Cheirogaleus; species Cheirogaleus major. Next base: position 9,066 of record CAUYPO010076106.1, read on the forward strand.
AGATACACTTCAGATGGTCAGTGGTAATTGTCTCTGGTTTTTTGTTATTTTGGTTTTTTGTTGGCAAAATATCTGTTGTTTTGAGATTTCCAAAAAAAATGATTTTATACTATGGGACTAGCTAAATTTTAATTTTAAATTTGATTATTGTTTTTAATTTATCATAAATCCCAATAAATGATATTTGGATGGAAGGTGAGCAAGAAAGAAGCTCCTAATCTTCTTGATCCTTACCTCCATCAACACGTGTGTCTTCTAGTGACTAGACCAGCTACAGAGGAAGGAGAGTGACAACCGAGCACAGCGTGGTCCTCCTCTTCTGTGTGCTGAAGTCCCCTTTCCACCTTTTGAGCTCCATGCCTGGGGCTTTAGGGAACACCAAGGACCAGAAGGACCACCCCATCCAATGGGCCTTCCCACCACATGGACCTGTCTACCCATACGCTTCCTCTGTGGTGTGGCCTTCTCACCATATGGGCCTCCCAACCCCATAAATCTCTGCACCCTATGGCCACCCTACCCCATGAACCTCCCACTGTGTGGGCCACCTCACCCCATGGACATCCCCACACAGTGGAACCCCCACCACAGGCCTTCCAGAGGTTTAGCCTATACAACAGGAACCTCCTTTCCTAGACTCTTTTTGAGCTTTGTCCTCCCTTCATGCTGCAAGTGCCTATATTTACAGACTAATATTTTGGACAAAAGCAATAATTCTATTTTAATTTATTTTGCTTTACATTGTGAACATAATCACATAGAAAGTTCTTTCAGAGAAGCCTATTTGGGGAAATGGGGTGGGAGGAAGAGTAGTGGGGCAGGGTGAGAGCTCTCCCGTGAGCAGCAGGCAGATGCTGCCTGTAGAAGGACATCCTGTGTGTCCAGTGGCACTGGGGGCCCGACTGGTGAGCCTGATTCTTGGTCTGGGGTGAGTATCCCCGTGAGGCTGGTGCCATGATCATCCCGGGAGCTGACGCTGCAGAGACATGCAGGAAGCAACCCAGATCTGAAAGTTCAAAATAGCCTCTTGTTGGACTTTATCTAGACCCAAAAATAGCATCGCACTTGTCCCTGGAATTCAGCTGAATGTGCGCAATGACAGTTACAAATGGCTGCTCTGTCCTCTCCCAGTGGCTCTCTAGCACATGTACCTGAACTAGGGTTTACATTTCTCATCTTCTATTTAAAGCGACAAGGCAGCAAATTCTATTATCTTTACTTGAAATATAGAAAATCTATCACTGTGATAAATTATAGAATTAGCCTCCTTCATGCTATAATTAATTAATTTTGATGCAGCATTTACTGTGTACTGATGACATAAAATATCATCTACTACTGAAGAAAGCATGGAGAATGCACAAGGAATGCAGGAATTCTCAGAAAATGTACTCGCTCACAGGTGTGCACAAACTCACCTGAGAAAGAATCTCTCCAGTGCAGACCTGCTGGGAGCATGCGGTCCTGAGGCTCCTAGTGGTTAGGAGGGCAGCTCTGGACACAGACCATGGATTTGCACCCTGGCCCTGCTCTATGTTAGCTCTGCAATGGTGAGCTCTCTGGGCATCCGTGTTCGCATCTGTCCAACGAGGCGGTGGTTGCAAAAGGAAAGCAGTGACTTGGGCCCAACCTAGCCAGGGCTGGCTGGTGTCAGCTAGTGAAATGCTGTTGAACTGTGGGCTTCAGAAATTCCTCAGCAGAGGATCTGGAAGTCCTGGTGGGAAGTCAACCCACAAGACTGGGAGAAAAGCCGGGGTCCTTGCAGTGCTGCCCCGGCGGCCTGGGACTTGGAACAGCCCAGCTGCCCAGTTACAGAGGCCTATGTTGTTGCAGGCCCTTAAGGTCTAGAATTCTCCCAACTCTCCCCTGATTAAACGAGAGGCAGAGAGAGCAGCGAGCTCCATCTGGGGACTGGTTTCCTGTCCTTGCTTCATACCCCTCCCTCCCTTCAGGTCTCAGCAGCACAGGGCTGAGGGACACTGGGGAAGATGACTCAGCAGTCACCAGCCTCAGTCAGCACCCGCCAGCCCCCACTTTCTCCCTGATGACCATAGTGCTTCTTCCTGCCCCAGCAAGCGGCAAAGACCACCACCTCCCCAAGGGGGCCCAGCTCCTGCCACAGCCTCCCCACGCAGGGACCTGTGTTCCCACCACGAGGCTGCTCAGGAACTGACCCCATGCTCTGAGGAGGTTCAGGTACACTGCCTGCCCACGCACCAGTTCACACCTGCTCTGCCTCCACCATCCCTCCCCACCTCTGCCAGGCCACAGCCTTGGCTGCCTCCCAACAAGACTAAAGTCTCTTCAGACACACAGAGGCCCTTCGTCTAAGCTGTGAGAGGCGATGGAGCCCACCAGCCCTCAGGCACAATGGCCGTCTAGACCAATAGGCCAGAAATGACAGGGTGTCGCACAACAGGAGGTGAGAGTGTGTGGCGAACTCAGGTTCAGTACGCGGTGAACTCCATGCTCAAGCCCTTCAGATGCACCATTGCTTGTAGAGGGCTGAATGGTGGCCCCCAAAAAGATATGTCCACATCCTCACCCCTGGAACCTGTGACTGTGACCTTATTTGGAAAAAGAGACTTGTGGATGTCTTAGTCCTTTTGGGTTGCTATAACAAAGTACCAGAAACTGAGTGGCTTATAAACAGGAGAAATTTGTTCCTCTCAGTTCTGGAGTCTGGCAAGTCTGAGATCCAGGTCCTGGCATATTTGGTGCCTGGTGAAGACCCGCTTCCGGGTTCTCAGGTGGCCGACTTCTCACTGTGCCTTCACATGATGGAAGGAGACACCTAGAGCCCTCAGACCACTTTTATAAGGGCACTGATCACATTCCTGAGGGCTCTGCCCCCATGACCTGATCACCTCCCAAAGGCCCCTCCTCCTAATGTCATCACCTTGGGGGTGAGGATGTCAACATATGAATTTTGGGGAGACACAAGCATTCAGCCTATAGCAAAGTGTCCAACCACGTGGAGGGTCTCCAGAAGAAGAGATCATCCTGGATGATCTGGGTGGGCCCTAACCCCAGCGGAGATGCACAGAGAAGTCCATTTGAAGACGGAGGCAGAGACTAGGGTGACGCCACAGCCAAGGCACACCCACAGCCACTAGGAGCTGGAGCAGCAAAGGAAGGACCCTCCCTGGAGCCTTTGGAGGGAGCACAGCCCTGCTGATACCTTGATTCTGGATTTCAGAACTGTCAGAAACTTTTTGTTGTTATAAGCCACCGTGCCTGTTGTCATTTGTCATGGCAGCCACAGGAAACTAATATGCCGCTCAAGAGGAAATGACCTGACTCCAGCTCCTCAGTCTATTTTGGGATGCAGATGTATGCGAAGGCTGTGGTTAAAGCCAAAGACAGGTGAGAGCTGATATGGCTGTTAAACAGATTATAGCAGGAGCAGTCCCTGAGAAGTAGCTCTGCGCTGCTGTGGACCCGCCCACTGCTGTCCATTAAAGGCTGGGAGGGCCGCTGCAGCCTGCGCCTTCTGCTTCACGCGGGCGTTATTGCAGTCAGAGGCAGAAGTAGCAGCAGAGAAGCTGGAAGGAAAAAGGGCAATTTAGTGGAAGCAACAATTAGACCGTCAGAACAAAGCCTCTGCCGGCTCCTGAGCACTGGCTTTAATTTGGATCTACTGTGTACATTCATGATCCCGCCACCAAGGCTCTCGCTTTTGTTTCTGCTGTTGCCAAAACCTGCCGACTCATACATCAAGCCATCACCTCCTCCTGGGGGATGCATTTTATTCATGCCCAGGTTTTCAGCCTGGGTTATTGTTTTCCTCCCTGGGAACTGCGACGCCCACCCACACATCCCATCAAACAGAGGCAGGTAAAGCAACAAGCTGAGCAGGGACTCATTAACATTTCCGGAAGAGTCTGAGGATGTTCCCCAAACTTCCCAGCCCATTGCTGGCTGTGAGTCTATGCAAATCGGCAGCAGCTGGGGCTGCTGGCAATGTCTTCATAACGACTTTCTGTCAACTGCATCATCTCTCCAACGGGGTCCACCTCCACCTGCCAAAGTCCCCATTTGCATCTGAAGCCATCGTAAAATTAGTGCCTTTCTTTGCAAAAGCTGATTTTGAGGTTCAGGTGCTCTGAATCCAATTGTTTCTCTTTAGAGCTAGAAACAGGAGGCATGCTGCCCAACCAACACCTGCAGCACACCCTGGGCTCGCTGGATCCCACGCAGGGGCAGGATCCCCTGCGCAAAGCTACTGGGTAGCTGATCTGTAGAAGCAACAAGGGACTAAGAACCAAATTGCTGGCAGGAGATTCAAATGAAATCAGTCAGATTCCTCCTGGGAAAAGAGACTCTAAAGGAAAAAACAAAGTCTGGTGGTTTTGTGGGGCTACATATTTGAAAGGTCCATGTTCTGGTGCTATGGCCGTCTCTGCCTCAACACTGCCTCTCCATCCTTCCAGGACTCGGTTTTTCCATCTGCATGATAGACGCACTCCTGGTAACCATCTCAGACTTAAGTCGGTCGGGATACTTGCTTGGGCAATCATTGTAAAAAGTTTAGAAAATACGAAATGCTGTGATAGGCAAATCACAATAATCTATTAAATGTTCTCAGATCATCAAAGGTAAATATAAGTTTTCTCTTAAAACTGCATTGGCAGGAGGGCTCTGGCAGACTTGCTCAGAAGGAAGGTACCAGCTGAACCCATCGAAACGGGTGTGTGTGGAGCGGCGTGCTCCCTGGCTGCACTCCACAGCCACGTCAAAGCGCTGGTTTGCAGCCCTGTGCTATTTGGCCCCCCAGGGGACATTAAATAACATCTGGAGACATTTTGGGTTGTCATTTGTTTGGATGGGGCTGCTAGTGGCGTGCACTGGTGGAGGCTGCCACACATCCTACGTATACAGAGCTGCCCCGTAATGAAGATTAATGCAGCCCGAGATGTAGTTGCTGCCGCTGAGCAACCCTGACCACAGCGACCTTAGTCCTCCTCAGCCCTCGGTCCTGCACGGGCCACTCGAGCCTGGGATGGTGACTGAGGTCATGCTCTTCACGTGAACTGAAGCGCCAGGTCCACCAAGCACGAGAAGATGAGATATTTCCTTAGTCTTCGCACTGAAGAGACCCCATACGCATTTTGAATCTATTACAAAATAAGGAAAAATAATCTGGGAAATACAAAATAATGAAGGAGGAAAAATGGACCACTCTTTCCCTATACACACTGTCCAGAACCCCGGAATTCTTCTAGTGACGTTCACTGCACCTGCGTGGCCACACAGCTTGGGGCAGGAGTGTGTGTGGGGTGGGTGGAGGGCAGAAGCCTCTCTGGCTGGGGCGAGAATGTGTCCACGGAAGGATGCGGAACACTGTGGACTTGAGAGGCTATCCACCCAGCCTGGACTCACTGAGACTGACCATGGCCCACCCAGGTACTGAGCGTGAACAAAACATGCCCCGCCCTCTCACAGAGCCTGCGGGGGCTCTCGGGGATGGAGGATCAGCAAGACATGCGAGAGGAGGGCCCGGACGCATGGTGCGGGTGTTCTGCAGCCTCTCAGACACAGTGGGGTTCCACCTGCTGGGCACTGACAAGCCCAGTTACAAGGTCAACCTGAAGGATGGATGTTGGATGGTCCGACAACTCAGGTCGCTGGCAGGGTGCATACTGTTATTAAATTAACACAGACCCGCTTCCCACCACAGTTCCCGCCCACCGCTGCGCGGTGTGCACATGACGCCACCCTTAGCAATTCCCAGTGTCGGCGCAGTGCTGGGCCCACGTCAGGGCAGGCAGGATAATGACCCCAGCAGCCACACGGCCACCACGTGGTGGTCCCAGCCAGCCCTTTGAACACAGCCACATTTGGCGTGTTGCTTTTCCTGCTCACCAAGAGCCACACTGCATTCGGACCCCATCCGGATCACTTAGCTAGTAGAAGCACACAGCTAAAAGAAAAGAAAAGAATTAAAAATTGAAAAGAGCTCAGATAGACAGGCATCCACGGGGCCGGTGCATATTTCAACACAGTTTATCTCCGCAGTTCGTACCCTCTGGTCGTGAGCAATTTCAAGGTTGAAGGGGCAGCGACTGTCAGACATTCTTCCTCGCTGTTTATTTCTCGCTGCCTTGTGCATCAGGAGGGAGCCAGCTATTAGGTGTGTCGGCCTGCTCATTAGGTCCAAGCAAACTCCCCGGGGTCAAGGTGCTGGTCCCGGGTGGGGAACATGTGCATTCCTCTCTGTCACCGTGTTATGCAGATGGGCCGCATTCTTGTTTTATACAGAACCCGCTGGAAGAGAGCATCTGCATTAGGTGTAGCTGCCGGCACGTGGTGCATCCAGGCCAGTCCCTCTTAACCCCCATCTGGATTACACGGTTCCCACCCCTGTGCTGTGACCCTTCCCAAGGCTCCGGGCCCAGGGAGGAGTCGGGGCCAGAGACCGACCCGGGGTGTGGGGAGAGGTGGGTGCACAGAGCTGTGCTTGGGCCCCGGGCTGAGCCTGCCCCAGTGTAGGGCTTGGATGACCTGCCACACTCCCTGGCCCCGTTTCCCCACCTGCCACCATAAGCTGGTTGGGAGGATGCGCCCCAGGTGATGGAGCTCTGCAGATACGCAGTGTACTTTCACCACAGACCCGGCCAGCGGCTCTCCCACAGCTGGCGGCGAGGGCCGTCTGCACACCTGCCTGCGCCCGGCTGTTAAAGACGGGGGCTCAGATTCCCGACACGACTGCCTATTCGGGAAAGCCGTTGTGCTCCTAGGGAACGCCATTGCACTCCGTCCCCGACAAGGCCAGTGTCCTGATGGCGTGGCATGATCTGCCATTTGGTGGCCACTTCCTGTAGATATTCGGGCTGCTACTAAGAGAAACCCCAGTTACAGGAAGTGCACAGAGCAAGGTCTCTGTGGACACACACTGCCCATAAGACGGTGCTCCCCAGGCCTGGGCAGAAGGAGGACAGGTGAGGAGGAAGGGAGTGGCTAGAACTCCATGTCCCGGTGCACGGTTGGACTGCGTAGGGTGAGGCAGAACTCACGTGTCACCCATGCATGCATCTGACTCACACGTGTGTATACACATGTCTATTTTATGTACCATTTCTCATATGGCATAGCTGTTTTGAAAAATAAATAAAAGAAGCTTCACACCCCACCCCCCAATCATGTTATGGGACAGCGCCTCGTCACGGGAAGCTGCATTTAGATCTTGACATTAGTGAGGCTGAGACGTCAGAGCCCACGCTTCCCCCGACATAAGAGGCAACTGGGTGAAGACATGGTTTCTCGGGCTTCCCAGTGGAACCTCCCAGAAGAGCCAGGGGCCCAGGAGTGGCTGTGTTTGGCGCCTGCTTCAGCCTGGACAAAGGCTCAGCCAGGCAGGTCAGTTCCACTCCAGCCAAAGCCCCTCAAGCGCTGCTCCCAGCGGTGCAGACCCTGCCCCGAGCTCCGGCACACGGGATCTGGGAGTACATTCTCTGCGTGGGATGCTCCAGCCCCGACAACCTGCCCGGTCCAAGACCTTTCCTCCTCCTCCCTGAGTCCCCTGAGGCCTCGTCCCCTCTGTCTGCCCCCCAGTCTCCTGCCGGGCCTTCTTGGGGGTCACGCCCACACCCAGCACTGTGGGTTCCATCTCTGCCTCTCACGTGTATCCTCTGCAGACCAAGAGCCCCGTTCGAGCCGCAGTCGGTTGTCCTGAAGTGCAAAACGGAAGTGGTGTGTCCCGAAGCCCCGGCCCCCTTCCCCTGCCCTCTGCAGGGATGACTGCCAAGGAGTCAGCCAAGCAAATCTATGGCCCGTGCCCCTCAGGAGGGTGGTGTGGCTCTGAGGACCGGTGAATCGCAGATAATCATCATTCTCATTTATCTAGACCTCGCTTTTCAAAGGACGTCTCTGATATCCTCTTCTTCATTAGGTTATCGGCTTTGTCCCCTGGGTGGGATTGCGAGGCTCTATCTCCATCCATCTGTGCCCCACTCTCACTGAGGGCAATTGAAAAAGCCCCTTCACTGTTCTTTTTCAAGGACAAAATAAATGCAAATGAAGGCCTAGAGCTAGCCTGAAATCCCGAAGGAGATGATAAGTATTTGCAGAAGAAACCCATTAACAGAGAGCGAGTCAAAGTGCCCGACACTGTCTGGGCCACGATTTATCAGCAGCTGCTGCTGTCCGGCCGGACGGCTCCTGAATTATCAGGGAAGACCCTCGGAGCTGCTCAGAATTCACCCTGGTCTGGACGTCATCGTCCACGTTAGAATACGAAACAGCGCTCACTGCAAGAGTCCATCGATGTGTCTAACATTGACGGACTCCCTTTCGTGCTGGGCCTGGGCGAGGCAAGGGGCAGAGGCAGATGAGGAAAGAAGGACGTGGACACAGTGAGGTTAGTGCCCAGCAGCTGTGCAGAGCTTTGAGCATTGACTGATTCCTTCGCACACTCATCACCTGGTTCTCGCTGATGCCCGTGTCCCAGGCCTCGGCTGTCTTTTGATTCTGCCGCACTTCTGTCTGTTTCCATGGGATTGATCATCTTCTAAAACACAGAATTTTAAAAACGTATTGCATCATTTAAAACTGCTGCCCCCTGTTAGAGTGTCAGACCCCAGAAGGAGGGACCTTTGTGCAATGCATTCACTGATGTTTCCTAAGCACCTGGAACATGGCAGGTGGCAGGTACAGGTAGGTGTTTTCTAATAAGTTGGCTTCACATCCCCAAGGCTGGAACCACAGACATGGCACACAGTGTGCAGAGTTCACAGCACTCGGGCACTGCTGGGATCTCATTTGTTCCAAACCCTTCACGTCGCCCCAGTCTCTTGGCCCACAGGCTGTGTCCCCGACTGCTTTGGCATCCTCAAGACCCCCGGAACGCCAGCTTGGGTGGTCCTTGGACCGGGATGCAGTCTAAACCACAGCACTGCCTCCGCCCACAGGTCTTCTGGGACCGGCCTGTGCACCCAGCATCTCAGCTCTGCCCATCTGAGACAGAAACTCACACACCTCGACCATGTCAGTCTGTGTAAACCTCCCACTCTAACTCCAGGAACACGTTCCTCTGAGGCTTTGGTCCCAAGGGAAAGAGAAAGGAAAGAGCAGGGAATGGAAGAGGAAGGTGAGAGGTGAGGGAGGGACCTGGAAGGGTTACCTGGAGTCTTAGAGCCGGCAGTGACCCACAGGCTGACCCAGGACATGAGCACCGTGCCTTTCCCCGTCTCCCGCTCACACTTCTCCGTAAGGGGAGCCATCTCCATCTTCAAAGGCGTGCACGGCTCAAAGCCGTTTGTCTCCTCCATCCTGCGCCTTCCTTACGCACTCAGCCACCACTCTTCAGCACCGGCGACTGCCCACTGTATGCTAAGCTCTGGGTCAAGGAAGGGAGTTTTGGAAATGCAGAGCATAGATCGCACTCTTCTTAAACTCGAGGTCGAGTGAGGGCCACAAGAGAGAGACCCACGGTTATGTCATGTAGAGTGAGTGTCACTGTAGAGTGAGCTCAGGTGCAGGAGGGACCCACAGAGGGGGCCTGGCCAGAATGGGCAGACTCCAGAATTGTCTGGATGAGGTGTTAGCTGGGCTGTGTTTTAAGGCTGAGGAGAAGAAAACAAAGTGTTTGTGGAAAGGCCACTCCCGGTAGAGGAAAAGGAGGATCTGAGAGCTTGGTAGCTTGGTCCGCTCACAGAGCCCCGCAGAGCCAAGAGTGTCTGAGATGAAGCTTCTGAGAGGCTCTGGAGAGGGAAAATGTATTTTCTCGCAGTTCTGGAGGCTGTAAGTCCAAGGACGCAGCAAGCCAACTTAGCTTCTGGGGAGGGCTCTCCTCCTGGCTTGCAGACAGCCACCTTCTCCCTGTGTTCTCGCGTGGCCTTTCCTCGTGACGGTGCACAGAGGAGCAGGGGCTCCCATGTCTCTTCCTCTTCTTGTAAGGATGCTGATCCTCTCGTATTAGGGCCCAGCCTTATGACTTCATTTAAATTACCTGCCAAAGATCCTATCTCCCAATATGGTCACGTTGGGGGTTAGGGCTTCAACATAGGAATCGGCAGGGAGGGAGGGTTCAGGCCATAGCACTGACAAAGGAGTCTGGATTTTATCCTTGGAGGATTTTTAGCCATGAGAGGTACACGGTCAGATTCTTGCTTTAGAAATATCAGGGAGTCCTGGGAAAGGAGGCCTCAGGAGGAGGAGATGACACGCCTTGTCATCTGTCATGGTCCTGCCATGTGTAGGGAAAAGAAGAAAGGCCACCCACTGTGGGCTGTACAAACATATTTTATCCTCACCTTTTATCTCGTTGAGCTCAATTCATGAAGAACATTTTTGAGAAATGACAAGTGCGCGTTAGGGCCGCCGTCAGCTGCCAGCTCCGCGGAGTCAGGCTCCTCCGGGTGTCTGTGCAGAGGAATGATCTCAGCTCCCACAGCTTATTGAAGTGGGGCTCCCAACTTCATTGCCATGCACACATATATTATGCATTCGGCAAACTTTCAATTATTCAAGAAGTAAACCAATATTTCCTAAGGAAACCACTGAAATTAATAAAACCCTGTATTCTGTGGACTGATTTATTATCATCCCTTTGAATCTACTTAGATTATTTTTTCCTTCATGCAGCTCAAAGAGTTCTATAAAAGCTTCTGCTCTCAGGCTGCTATTCCAAAGACAACCCTGGAGGCAGTTAGGATGGAAAAATATACACATTAAATTGCAGCATGGACCATTCACACAGGCGTTCTTACTCTCGTTTAAAATGAAAAATGTAAAACCAACCACAAGCTTACTTGAATGTAGCTTCCCACACTTATAAATTCCCAGGGTTATTAATTTACCCCTCAAAACAACATTGCAGGTTACATGTAGCCTGTACCGCTATACACAACAAGATAAATTCTTTGTTAATATAATACAACAAGTTTAGAGCTGGGATTGACTTTCAGGGCCTGATACCCAGACTTGATTGGTGTCCAGTAGACCAATAGTTCCATTTGGTGACCTGGGATCTTGTTCCCTTACATAAACCAACGCATCCTGTTAAATTCAGATTTTCATAAAACGTGTACACGACTCCAACCATTCCTTTTTCTTCTTCTTCTTTTTATCATCTACCACGTACTTTTAAAACCAGGTTGCACAGGAGTGACTTGGGTGAGAGCTGGCTTATTAGTAATGGGCTTAAGAGTTCAACATTCAGAAGAAATATATTCGGTGTCATGAAGGAAACTCAAAAGCAACTTGTCTGTAATGTGGTGCAAAGAAATTGCCGGCACCTACAGCATTTTGACTAAAACTAAAACCTTCCTCTGTTCAGTTTTTAAACACTCTGGGAAATGTCACTGAGGGTCCAGCAGATCAGCTCCACCACCTCCATCCTACCTGCAGGTGAGGGTGGGAAGGTGCCAGTGTCCTGCAGAGGAAAGACCCATCGCAAAGCACCGTTGGCTACCTTGTGCCTGTCCCGGCCCTATGGCTAAAGGCTGAGAGGGAGGCGTCCCCAGTCAAGAACAACAGCATGAAGCTTGTGAAAAACAAACCTCGGCTGGCTGTCAGGGGCCATCTGAAGGCCACCTAGATGGATGGCCTGGAGTCCCAGGTGTGAGCCGTGATGGCAGTGTTATAGAGCCATAATTCAAAATGTTACCTAAACGTCCTTGACCTTTTTTGTTTTGTGTTCAGTGTGTGCTCACATGACATGAAATAGAGCAAGAGATGTGAGTAGCGGTTAAGAGCATGATCCTGGAGTGGGACTGCCCAGGTGCGAGTCCCTGCCTTGCCACTTCCAGGCTCTGTGACCACGGGCAAGTCACTTAAGCTCCCTTCACCTCAGTTTCCTCATGATGAAATAGGGAACATAGTAGCACCTATTAATACTTCCCAAGGTTGCTGTGAGGGTTGAGTTCTTAACAATGCCTGGCATGTAGCAAGTGCTGTACGTGTTTGCTACTCTTAAGATGAAGAATGGGGCTGGGCGGGGGGGCTCACGCCTGTAATCCTAGCACTCTGGGCCAAGACAGGCGGATCTCTCAAGGTGAGGAGTTTGAAACCAGCCTGACCAAGAGTGAGATGCCGTCTCTACTAAAAATAGAAAGAAATTAATTGGCCACCTAAAAATATGTAGAAAAAATTAACCGGGCATGGTGGCGCATGCCTGTAGTCCCAGCTACTTGGGAGGCTGAGGCAGAAGGATTGCTTGAGCCCAGGAGCTTGAGGTTGCTGTGAGCTAGGCTGATGACGCCACGGCACTCACTCTAGCCTGGGCAACAGAGTGAGACTCTGTCTCAAAAACAAACAAACAAAAAAAAAGAGTAAAAAAAAAAAATAAAAAGATGAAGAATGAGAAGACACTTGGGTGGGCCTTTTTCTTAAGTATATATCTTTAAAAGACAGATGCTATGACTGTGATAACAGATCAGATAATGAGGGAATAATTCCTACTTTATTTTTTAATTTTCATAAAGGTAAGAGAGCCATCGGAGCAGATACAGCAAACACGGTTAGGATCCAGCACGTGAGGCAGGGGATGGGTGGGTCTGGGAGCCTCCGCCTGTCGCGTCCTCTGCTCTTCTGCGTGACTTTGTGCCACACAGTGGGAGGTTGAACTGTCGCCACTGTGGGCGGGACTGCGGCTCCGCTACTGGACTGCCCCGCAGAGCCCACCACAGCGTCGCTGAGTCAGCAGTGATCAATCACGGTCGATTGATTATCCCCAGAGTTAAGCTTGGGGCAATCTGCTTTGGAGAAATGATTGGGTCTTTGGGTTATAAGCCACTCAGTAATGGCTGGGCGGTTTTCCTGGTGGGGACATGATCTCTCTGTGCCCACCTGCAGGACGGGTTTCCCACCAATCCTCCCTCATTCCACTGTACATTTTCTTGTAGTACGACTTTCAAAGAGTCACCTACATATTCATCTCAGGGTATTTCCTGGCATCCTTATTTGGGAATGTCTGGCCCATAGCTATCACCTCCCTCTATTTAGTTCTCAGAAATGCTGTCGCTTTCCTGGAGAGGTCTCACTGACCTGGTTGGTTTCCATGGTGACCATCTCTTCTATTCCTCCACTTTTCCCTGATTTGATACTTCCCAGGGAATTGTGAGTCCCGTGGTGACAGAATTGTGTCCGGCCAACATGGCACACTGGACACAATGTCTGGCATGCAATGGATGCTCTGCAAATGTTTGCTGAATGAATTGTGGAGGCTTTGCACACAAAACTCACCTAAGCTCACTTCTTGCTATGATCTGAATGTTTGTCCCCCACCATTTATAAATTACTGTGTTGAAATCTTAACTCACAAGATGGTGGTATTAGGAGGTGGGGTCTTTGGGAGGAGAACAGAGCATGAGGACAGATGAGGACAGAGCCCTCATGAATGGGATCAGTGCCCTTATGAAAGAGACCCTAGAAATTTTTCTGCCATGTGAGGCTGGAGTGAGAAGATGACCACCTGTGGGGAAGCAGGCTCTCACTAGAACCATGAGAAATACATTTCTGCTGTTGATAAGCTGCCTAGTTTATGGTATTTTTTTATAGCAGCCCTAAAGGACTAAAACACCAATGGATGGGCAGAGCTGGGTTTGCTGACTTGTTGCAACAGGGGGGAACATGCACCTTGGAAACTGGGGGCTCCCAGTAAGAGAGGGGGTTAGAAAGGACAATTACTGGAGTTGAGCTTTTTGGTAGGTGATTCTGATTCAACCCCTTTCTCTGGGTTGAATACTCTCAGAGTGTCAGGGTAATTCTATGATTGGGTATATTGACACATCGTATTGGTAAGATAAGAGGAATGAAGAAAGGTTTAAGCTGTAATTGCTAAAGAAACAATAGCCATTCCCGTTAGCCAGGATTGAAGGATGTTTGAGTAATTTTTATGGTTTAGGTAATGTTCATGCTATTTGTTCTGACAGGATCGTGGAGTGGCCTTGTTCTGTTCTGGCGCCATGATGGTCTCAGCTGTCTCTGTGTTAATGGGGGCTGTTAAGCAGCCTCCTCTTGTGTTAGTGTCTAGAAGATTTGTACGTCCGAGACAGAATACCTTGGAGAATACCAAGGTGCTGCTATTACTATGTTATTAAAACTGCAAGGGGCTTTCCACCTACACCCAGCCAGTCACTCACCACACAAAGATCCAATTACTGAGACAATGGTGATTGCCAAGGAAGAAAGAAATTTTAGTGGGAAAGATGTCTGTCGGTAGAATGGGAGAAATAGTCTCAAACTCAAATCCATCTCCTGACCACCAGAGATCATGGCTTTTTTAAGGAGAGGCCACGAGCACAGGGCAGGTCATGGGGGATGGTAACTCTTGGCACAGGGAATCTTGCTGGTGGGAGGGCTTTGGAATCTTAACTCCTTTGTCCTGTAAAAATTCCCACCATTTCTGGGAAACTACTCAAGACGTTCAAGTAGTTAGTTAAGGGAGGAGATTATAAACCAACATATAGGGGTCACTGAAATGTGTTCATAGAGCTGGTTACAACCACCAGGACAGCTCATAGCAAGACCAAGCCTGCCTCATGGAGCCAGGCCAGTTTGCAGGTGTCTGGGGCTGCTTTTCTCTTTTCAGAATAAACTAGGAGAGGGCTGCATTCTCTTTCTTATTCAGTCCGTTTTTCTCCCTTATCTTCAGTCTTCTCTAACCTCCTCTGCAAACCTACGATCACTAATGTTTCTTTGGGTTTCTGAATTTTTCTTCCAGTTGCGTATCTATCTACACACACACACACACACACACACACACACACACAGTCGGTCCTCTGTATTCACAGGCTCTGAATCCATTGATTCAAACAACTGCGGATGGAAAATATTCAGAAAAAAAAAATTCCTCCAAGTTCCCCAAAGCAAAACTTGCACTTGGCACCTGCTGAGAATGAAGCGAGGTGCAGGCATTGTATTAAGTATTATAAGTGACTGACAGTGTAAGAGATGACTGACAGTATTGGGGAGGCTGTGCATAAGTTATATGCAAATATTACACCATTTTATATGAGGGCCCTGAGCACCCGTGGATTTGGGTATTCACAGGGGGTCCTGGAACCAATTCCCCATGAACACTTCGGGACAACTACATATATCTAGAATCCCTTTATATTAAGAGACAGGTAGAGTGATTAGTTCTGTTTCTCTGGTGAACCCTGACAAATACAACCACTGGCCCCAAAGGTTTAAATGTGGAGCACAGCCCTGGCCAACACGGAGAAGGCAGCAACGCAGGTTGTTCCTTCCTACAGGCAATCCGGGGCCAGACCGGCAGCTCCACTTTCTGGAAACCTGCCAAACGCGAAGAATACTGCAGCAATGACGTGATGCCAGTTTGGAACCAAAACGGGTTAAACACATGAGTTTGAGGTTGTCCCTTTCAATTTCCCAAATTTACCAAGCAAAAATAAGCTATTTTTTTAAGAAGTCTGAATGACATTATGATTTGCAAGAGAATAGAGTCCATTAACACTGATGCTTTGAGACACAGGGAATCACTCCTCCTCACAGACTCATTAAAATGTAAAATGAGTTTCTTTGCACATAAGCACCCTAAACATACCCTGCAATAAAAAGACAAAATTAATCTAGGGAGTTTGTTCCTACTCTGGAAATTCAAAGCAGACCACATTTCTCTGCAAGGCTTCTAGAAGGCCTTTCCTCTTTTAGATTTGAAAATACCTTTGATGCGTGAGTGCCTTCCCTGGAAGGGAGAGAATTGCTGACTCTAGAATCACGTAGGATGAACTCTGAGATTAGGAATAACCCCTGCCTTCAAATGGTGCTGCCATGTGTTATCACTTTCAATGCTCTTAAAACCAGCTACTCAATTCAAGTACAAAAGATGGAATTTTCCCACATGCTGAGCTTGGCATGATGCTTGTACTTCTGTTAAGTATTAAAATGTTTGGTGCTGAACTTTTCAGAAAAATAAATCAAAACCTGCTTTTTGTAATTCAATGGGACTCGTATCTAAGCTGGTACTTTTCCCGTTGGGGACAGTTTGTTGCACCTGAATTTTGGTTCATCGAATTTGCTTTAACCAAATTTTCTTGGTTTCAATAACCAGAAGCAATAAGTTACATTCAGGGAAACTAATGGATACAGTATTCATATATCAATTTTTTATTATTGATTACTCAATTTATACGGTGCTCAGGAAAAACAAAGAGATTCGCGTTGTGTTACTGCAATGATCTCAAACATGATGGAAAGTTTTAAGCGGGATGGACATTTCAATGACTTAGGATGTGGTTTTGTGGTGTTTTTTGTTGTGGTGGTGGTTTTTTGTTTTTAATTTGGAAGGAGGTCTTTGCATTCCCAGTAGATCCAGGGCTCCTCTCTTGCTTGTGTACATGTGATTGAACTTGTACATTTTTCAGGGAAGACTTAGTCCTTCATATTTGATTCATTAATTAAACACACAAGGCTCTAGGGAGAAATTCACATCATGTTTATAAAAACAGGCCAAAATGTCAGGACAAAAGGACTCTAGATTTTTGCCTTAGCTATCCACTCAAGCACTAACAGAACTCCCTCGCAAAATAACTCTTTTGAGATTATTAAACCACACTTAGCACTAAAAGTCTGTGACGTTAAGCAAAACCCAACAAAAACAGGCATTCTGGTGTAAGCTGAAGCCAAAGCCTGCTTATGTCTTGATTTGTACCCAATTCTTGCCATAAGGTATTTTAAATATAATTGATGCATCAATGTTTTCCTGCTAATTGGAGCTACTCCTATTTTAAAATAAATATTGCATCAAGACTGCTTCATGAACTCCCAGAGCCGAGAGGTACCGGTCCCCTTGGAGACCAGCTGTATTGGCTGCGAGTTCCCTGAAGAATACCTGTTTCCAAGACATGTACACGCAGGACTCTCGTCCTCATCCCTGGCTTCTTTGCCCCTGAGCGTTCCCAAGTCTGAGGGAGGGAGGTCTACACCTGCCACTCCCCTTTCTCTCTGGGGGCTGGAGCCTGCCCCCCGCTTTGCCCTGGTGTCCGCTAGCCAGCTCCCAGTCCTGAGGTGTGATGGACATCCATCCCCCATCCCCCGACACCCCCCCCTGCAAGGGCACCGCAGGGAGTGCAGTGGGGTCACTGAGCTCCCGAATTTACCACGTGCCAGGGACAGTGCCACACCGTGTGGACTCTGGTCATCTCTACCTACAAGTTTACCCAATATGGTGAAGGAAGAACTGTAAACCACAGTACAGCTGGAGTCTTTTATTGCTTAAATTGGGGACTGAGGACAGATGGTGGTGTTGTAGAAGAAGCATTAGAGACCTTGAGAAGAATTTGGGGGGCCCTATGACAGTGTGCCCCAGAGCCTGGTGGGTGGAAGGGGCCACTCTCTGCATTCCTCCTGGGAAAGGCGAGGCCGGCGTGGACAGGAGGATGAGGCTGGGGTGCGGGGGGGGGCGCCTCTCTAGAGAAAGGGTCCGAGGATGCTGCTGTCCACCAAGGCCAGAAGCAAGGTGGGGAAGAGAGAAGCCCCCGGCGGCAGTGACTGACGAGGCCATGATGCTGTGAGGACAGTATGGTCATCACTTTCAGCCAGTTTCCTGGGCTATGGTGAGTTTTCTCCCCTCAGCAAGTCCAACATTTATTTCATTTTGGAACAAGACTCAGATTCTTCTAAGGTTTGGGGGCTGCATCTATCAGATGGGTCTCTCCGACTGCACGAACAAGCACAGGCACACAGCCAAGCATCGGACACCACGACATTACACCACGGCGGACACACACTCACCGACACACACGCAAACTCACACACACCCAGCCACACAGAACATTCTCACACTCTGACGTGCACGGTCACGCTCACCACATTTGTGCTCATACACACTCGCATCCGCACAGGCTCAAGCACTCCCATGCACACTCGGACACACACACACACACATCAGGAACACACACACTTCCATTTGTGCACACTCACACACATTTATACTCACACATTCACATTCAGCAACACACACACACTGATATTATTCATGTAACCCCATGCTGTACAAGACGCCCTAGACACTTCTTGGCATGCTGTGGTGTGAGGGTTATCGCCATACCGTTTTGTAGGACAAGAAGCTGAGACAGAGGGAAAGTAGCCCACACAAGGTCGTGCAGCGGGTCATGGAAGAACGGGAACCAAACCTTTAACTGCCAACGGTCCCCTCCACCCAACCATCCCTGCCCCAAGTCACGTGCACAAGTAGTTAGAGCTCTACCTGTGCAGGTATATCTAATGTGAAATGTGAAAGGTGGAGACCCAAACGTGACTTGCCACCAAATAAATAAAGTGCTCCCAGGTGGATTCTCGTGGGTTTGGTGCCAGCAGAGAAGCCTGAGTGCACTGCAGTCCGCCCTCCTGGACAGAGGCCCCTGTGGCCGCCGGATGCGTGAGCAGACTGCAGCCTGCTCAGCTGCTCTTGTCCCCGTCACCGCCTTTCTCCCACAGGCGGCCCACTGTGCCCACCAAGCGCAAACAGGGCCGGTGCCGAGCTGTCACCACGCTGGCCGTCTCTGCACCTCACTTCTGTAATCTGTGTGTCGCTTTCCCTTGTCTGTCCACAAATGTTACTGGGACATGTGGCTGCCCCAGGTCACTCTGAACCTGCTGTAGTTCTAGGGGTTGTTCGATTTGTGAATCATTCCTTGCACAGTTAATCTCTGTTAAATTTAATTTGTCAAAGTTTTCCATTTAATATATTCAAACAGCAAATCACTAGGGTGAAGAAGCTGAGTGATGTCTGAGAACACCTGCGGTTTGCAGCCTCCCAGAAGAGAGCCCATTGTTCAGTGTGGGGGTGCCCCGGACTCACCCCTCCCTGACGAAGAGGCCCTTGTCTGCTCGCACACCCCCATTTCCTGTTCCTGACCAGCTAGTTAGGTCCCTTGGGTGTCCTTTCTGGGCCACTGAGCATCCTGGAGCAGAAGACACGGAAGAGCCCCACCCTGCGGCGCCCACCGTGCTCCATGACGTGAGACCCAAGTCCACGCAGAGCCCATGCTGAAAGTGTCCAACAGGTAACCGTCAACCCCAGGGGCCTCAGATAAAGACAAGAAGATTGACGACCCCCTGCCCATAATTACCTGCAAATCACTTTTATTTATCTGGTTCTCATTACAGTTATATCATGCAGGAAAAATTTGAGTAATCAATAAATACAAGCTGAGCACATTTTCCTCATATCTATTAAGAGGGCTCACCACCACCTGTCACGATTATCTTTCCCCTCCAACTGCTTTTGCTAGGGGGAAGGAAAAACTTGCTTCTCCCTGAGGGGGTTCCTTCTCAATCATTGGCTCGACCACATTGAGAACCGTTCATAGGTATCACCTTCAGGAGTTGAAGGTCTCTCCCACCGGGTGTCTTCCCGGCATCCCTTCTAGTGCTGAGTCTCCTTATACCCAAGTCCTCAACACACTGAAGCTTTAGGAGTGAGCCCGCGGCACGCAGTGTCCTGACAGCATTCTGCGCGCCCTCACCTAGGAAGCTCGCCCAAGGAGGGACCGGCGCAGAGCCCATGCTGAGCATCTGCAAAGTGCCAGGTGCCTGGGATGTGGGCATCACACTTCCCACCCTAGACCCAGGAAGGGTGAGAGAGCCCCAGGTCACACAGCAGGTGGCTGAAACAGCTGTGATTTGCTGTCCCGTCTGTGCAACTCCGGTTCTGCTCTCTGCTCCCCCGACCAGAATCTCATCCGTGTAGCGAACTCACGGCCGTGACACCATGTCACAAAGAAGCCAGGAAGAAACACGTGAGGACAGAGCACAGCACTTCATCCAGGCGGACCCTTGTGTTTGCAACTGCGCAAACCCACACAATTAACCAGGGCAAGGGTCTCAGAGCAAAGTGTCGACTTCCACTCACATCGTGCTTGTGGGAAACCCACCGCTGTTCTTCCTCATGGAAACCACATTTTAGGGAGGATGGACTTCCTTGACTGAAAGTCACTAGTATTCACAGGCACACTGTCAATATAGTGACAGAATCAGGAAAAAAAAAAAAGGAATTACAAGAATATTCTTTTGTTCAAAAGGTTAAAATGTGGCTTAATAAACACAGGCATAGAGTTAAGATAATTTTCTTGCACAGTTTTGTATAATGAGAAAATAGATACCCCTGTGAGAATCTCAGGATACTTTTGTTAATTCTTATAAAAAGTAGGTTTGACCCAAGAAAAAGAAGTACAACCTTGGCCGGAAGATGGCAAGCTTCTGGAAGTTTCAAAGGGGTGGAAGGAAATGTGAGTCTGCTTTTCATGTGACTAGATAAATCTCTGCAGAACAGGCCATAGAAGCTAAGAGGGGCTTAGAGCAGTGGGCCCCAGCCTTTTTGGCACCAGGGACCAGTTTCATGGGAGACAATTTTTCTACAGGGGTGAGGAGGTTTTGGACAAATTCTCATAAGGAGTGTGCAACCCAGATCCCTCGCATGCGTAGTTTACAGTAGGGTTTGCGCTCCTACAAGAATCTAATGCCACTGCTGATCTGACAGGAGGCAGAGCTCAGGTGTTGATGTGAGTGATGGGAGGGGCTGTAAATACAGATGAAGCTTTGCTCACTTGCCTGCCACACACCGCCTGCTGTGTGATCTCGTCCCCTGCTTGGGGACTACAAGTCTAGAGGACCCCACCCAGCAGGGAAGGCAACTACCCTCTTCCTATTGGGGTGCACACATCAGAGGGGGGTTCTCTGAGACAGTGCTTCTGTTCCTACCATCCAAACAAAGAAGATTTATATGCATAAGAAAAAGACTCTTTTCTGGTACCAAGGAAAAATGGTTTTCATAAAAGGTGACATTGTGGTACATCTGCTCCTCTTTGCCCATCTGTGGTCAGGACTCTCACAATGAACAGTACAGCCAACATGATTGTATTAATAACTATGTTAAAAGTGAAATTGGCAATGTGCTTCCTTGCTTGGGTTTGATTAGATTTCCTAAAATTAGTATACAGTTCTTGCATATATTTTGTTAAATGTATCCCTAGACATTTTGTGTGTTTCTATACTACTTTAAGTGGTATTGCATATTTTATTTTATTTTCTAGCTGTGACTCAAAGAATTGGAAGAGTTGAATTAACAACAAAAGTACCCAAACCTGGATAATGAAGGAATACTGTCATGTCATACTTGAGAGGACCTGCTAATAATTTTATTTTGCACTGGCAAAAAAACCTACAAAATTTATTTCACTCAATTTATAATTATTGTTACATTGTTATCCTTATTGCTATTAACTATTGCTATTTAGGAAAAATGACAAATATTAAAAACTACATGTGGTATAATTTTTCAATAAATAGCTTGCAAATATATCAAAATGTAGTTATAAAAATTAGATCTATAAAATTGAATTTGATGGAAATAATGTCCATAAATAATAATTCTCAATGGCAGAAAGTAAGTTTCACATGTATAGTAAGTTACTGGTGGATCAAATCATCAATATAAAATTGTCATGGAAAAAATATATCCTAGTAAAAATAATTTTAGTAAAAAATGCATATAGTATAAGAAAAGACAAAATATAATTGAAAAATTCATAAATTGTTGAACTGTACAACATAACAAATTTGATCCAAGTTTAAGGAAATAAGCTCTAGAAAGTACTTTATCAATAGGACTTTGGTGTTGGTATGAACCTGAGAAGAATGTTTTATCCTGAACTGGAAGTCCACATATCCTTAAGATTGACATTGGGTTGGAAATGTCTTGTGATCCTCCGTAGCTGCTGCCATTGCTGGGTTCAGATAAAGTGGCTGCTGCCTCCAGCCAGGAAACAGGGAACACAGAACCACCTGACTCTATTCTGCAGAGAGGGAAACCGTGTGCAATGGAATTCATGTTGATGGTTAAATGGGTACACGTAAAAGAGAGGAAATCAGAGAAAAATCACACCAACCAGTCTGTTCTTGGAGGAGGACTGAAGTGAGCAGGCACAGGATGGATGATTAATGTCCTCATCAGTGACCAGCAGCCCAGCCTCGGAACTGCGGGGAACTGTGGGCTGCGGGGACCTCCTGGCGACCAGGGAACTGGCCATTACTACCACATGGGCAGCAGCTTCCTTGGTTAATTTAATGTTCACAGGGGCTCCTGATCCCTGCTGGTGTCCGTTAGCTATTCTGGGCAAGGACATAAAGTTTATTCACACAGCAGGTAGAAACTGTGTCTTTGAGCAGAGAAACTGCTGCGTGCAAAATGCCACAGGCCTAAAACTCAGAAAGACTTATAGGAGGGGAGGTCATGCTGGAATGAGCAGATCTTCTACAACCCACACTCTATTTTACAGGGGAGGAAGCAGAAACAACCAAAAGGTTGAGTTCTCCATGGTGACACGGCCAATTAGAAGGAGAGCCAGGACAGGAGAACAGGCTAACGATCCAGAAATACCCCTTCCTTTCTTCTTTGCCAGCTTGGCAAAGTCCAGAGTCCAGGGGCAGAGCATGAGTTCCTGCACCAACCATGCCTTGTTCCAGAATGAATAAAAATGATGCACATGCACACGCACCTACATATGCACACTTCCTCTGACACACACGCTACAGTTTTCAAATATGTAGATGCTATGATGATTAGTAAAACACAAAACCATTTCAAAGTGTTACTGAATTCACATCTTATCATAATGTACTTCCTCAATTAATGTTTATTAAAAAGACAACCGTCTCATATGAACCCTCCCCAAACTGATATTGCAAAGGGGTTTTACTGAAAAGGTTCAGTAGCCACTATACCCTGTGCCGCACTTCTAATGCTTACTCATTCCTAACTTCCCAATCTAAAAGAAACAAGATAAAGTTAGGTGAAATGCAAGAACATTCAAGAATCCTTTCCTTTTCCCAGTCTAAGATAATTAGAACCTCCTTGTGGATTTTGTTCAATAGCCCATCTGTATGGTAAACAGTGAACACCCTACATTTCTTCCTGAAAGGTAGCAATTGTGGTATTGACTTGCTACTGCCTGTGCTAGTACTATACCTGTAAATTATCATGTAAATGAGCACAAAGATGTTTAGGAGAAAGCAATCATTCTATTAAGGAAGAAACTTAATTGGAACTCCAAACTGTTCAAATCTTTTTCCCCCCAAATTACTAATTACTTTAAATGCATCTTTACAATAGAACAAATAAAAGAACAAAGTCACAGATGTTTTAATTACCACTTAGAATCTATTGTGTCCTAGTATTGACAGAGGATTGCATGTGTCCACATAGAATGTTATTTTTATTTTTCATAAGGAGCATTTAGTTCAATTGCATCAGAAGATCCCTGGATTGCACAGTCTCAGATTAGAAGATACTGTATTCTAGCTGAGACCATCCCTAGACAGATTTACAATTGGGAAGAAATTAATAACATTTAAATCAGCCAAGAACCACAACCTGAGAATCTGCTGTGTTTCTAAAGTAGAATTTAAAAGGGTTCTGAACTGTAGGCCAAGTAGACAAAGCATGCCAGCAATTTGTTCATATTGATTAACTAACAGTGCTGACATATTAGATGAACTAATAATTGTTTAAAATCACAAAAGGTGCTATAAGATGCATTGTTTCCTCACCAACCCTGTATGTGTGCAAATTGCACTTTATAAAACTTAAATGTGAGGCTTTATTTTTACTTCAAGTCATCGCAGATCAGAGTCACCAGGGGATCAGACTTGATACGGTTTGTTGAGCACAACATCTGTGAGGGGGAGGAAAGCAGCACTGTGCAGAGGAAGAAGAGAAACAGGATCATCTATTGTCACAGAGGCCTCTGCTGACCCCACAGGGAGCGTGGGGGCTGGGTTGGTCTTTGAGAGGGGGGCCCTCTGTTCACAAACCCCATCACTCCAAATAAAAGGCTAAGGGCAGGGCAAGCACAGACTCCAAGAACTACGAATGATAGCAAAAGTAATGATGATACAAATGCTCCCCTTACTGAGAATTTGCACATGTTAGGTCCCAAACAGGCGTCATTCCATAAGATAGGTGTATTCCCGGGACTATTGTAACACAAGACTACAAACTGGATGTCTTAGAACAACAGGCATTTATTCTCTCACAGTTCTAGAGGTCAGAAGTCTGAAGCCCGGTGTTGGCAGGGTTAAGTCTATCCGAGGAGTCTGAGGGAGAATCTTCCCCGTATTTCTCAGCTGTTCTTGGCATTCCTTGGCATGCAGATGCATCACTCCAGTCTCCACCTCTGTTACCATAGCACATTCCCCTCTTGGAGACACACTTCTCCTCTGATAGGGACAGCAATCGTTGAATTAAGAGCCTGCTATACGCCGGAATGACCTCATCTTAACATATTACATCTGCAGTGACCCTATTTCCAGACAAGGTCCCATTCCGAGGTGCCTGGGATCAAGACTGCAACATGTGAATTGGAAAAGGGAGCGACACAATTCACCCCACAGCCGTAGGTATTTGCATTGCCATTTCACATGCAAGGAAACCAACAGTATCAGCCAGGGTCCACTCAGGAACTTAGAAATCACACCGGTTATTTTAACAGAGAATCTAATACAAAAAAAATTGGATAAATGGGCATGAGAGCATTGAAAAGGTACAAGAGGATCACAACACGGAGATGGAACATGCAGGAAGCAGCTCCCTCTCTGGCACTGGGGGAAGCAAGTGAAGAAGCCTGAGATTACTAGAATTTAGAAACCTGGACGAGGCTGTAGAGGGTCTGGGTCCACTGGTGCCGGTAGCTCTGAAGCTTTCAGGTAGGAGCTTATGACACTGAACCTAAGTCTCAGAAATGGGGGTGCTGTCCTGGAGCTGCTATCTCTGAGGGGTTCCCTGGAGCCTAGTTGGGGAGCATGAATAAAATTTGGAAACTGAAACCAACAGGCACTGCCCTGGTAAAAGGTGTTGCTTGGAGGAGCAAACAGGAGGGTGCGTTGCCCACTGTCCCCTGCCTGGTGGTCTCCGCCCGGTGCCCCTGTTGGCAGAGCCCAACAAGGAGGAACTGGCAGAACAGACATGTGGTTTGCGTAGCTCCAGCCTGAGCCCCACAAAGCAGAGTCCAGAAGGGTGAGCTTGAGGCGACAACAGTTCACTAAACAAGTCACCAAGATTCAGAAATCCCAGCACGCCTCAGTGGCTAGGATGTCAACTCAGGTGCAACTCCAAACTCAGATCCTGACCGTTTGGTTCACCTTCTCTTTAAAACGGGTATTTAAGAAGAGATAAATGTGTGCTACTTCTACCCCTACAACCATCGGAATCCAAAACCCAATACTGGGAGACTAGCGATTTATTCTAAGCAGTGACAGAAAAGCTGTCCTCTTCGTGATGGATCTAATTAGCCAACTGTGGACGATAAGTAAAAAGATGGTTCCGCTGCCTTCTGCAGACTGTGTTCAAGGTCAGGGCTTAGTAAAAGAACCGTGCACACAGAGCCGGGGCAGCCAGAACGCTGCTGACCCTCAAAATAAGCAGGAAAACTCACAGTGCAGAGGC